>CM065381.1:1965000-2032500 GCA_033060915.1 Euryodendron excelsum | reverse complement strand
AAATATTATTAATATGTTTAATTATTCAATATCATATTTTAAATACACGATCCTATAAATCTTTTTTTATAATTTAAAAAAAATCGACTTATGATTTTATATTTGTAGTTCATGCGTAGCACGGGTCCACTGCTAGTATGTATATATATGTATTGTGATCTAATTAAATTCACTATTATGTTAAAATAAGTTAAAAATTGCTATTATATGTAAATTTTTCTTTATTTTTCACTTTCAATTTATTTTGCAACGTAACTCTTCAATTTTTGTGACTTTTGATTCTTAAAAATTAGTTTGTATGACTTTTATTTAGCCTTAATTTCTATTTTTAGTTTAAGTTGTGATATATATGTATATGTATACATCTAATTCAAGAACATTATTTTGGAAAAATATGTTATTTCCTGTGTATTTACACGGGTCAAAATCTAGCTAGTGATAAATGACAATTCACATGATAGTCATTCAGTTAGCTCATTTTTGTACCTAATTGGGTTTCCACATCTAAAGAGTAAGCGAAACACCCAGCCCGGCCTTTGGAATCACATTAGCAGGTGACTCAAACCAAGCACCTTAGCCCAATCTCTCTCTCTCTCTCTCTCTCTCTCTCTCTCTCTCTCTCTCTCTCTCTCTCTCTCTCTCTCTCTCTCTCTCTCTCTCTCTCTCCAATTTAAGAAAATGCTATCTTGTGTCAAATTTGGTGTATTTTGTTGGATTGTCCTGTGACTTCTGTCCCTTTGATTATTGTCATTTATGTTTCTCAAATCTCAACGTATCTCTTTTTTTATGGAATCCCTTTATATTTTAAGGAAAATGCTAAATCTTACTGATCTTCATCTCTCTAAAACTATTATCATTTTCTCTCTCTACAAATACAGACACGTAGATGTTCAAAGGGCAAATCGGTGAAATTCCACAGGGCTTCGATCAATTGGCTACGAGTGATCAAAAGCAGTGACAAGAACGAGTATAAATACAGCTTAAAGGCTATAGATTTGATAATATTCTATTTTAAATTTATGGGTCTGGCTTGTCTTCAATTCTAGTGAGAACTCACCAGGCATAAGATTGCAACAGTTATTCAAAATATAAAATTAATACTCTACAAATTGTCATGTTATTATGAGTTTTAAACCATTAAAACATTGCATAAAACATATCGTAAATTGTTTTGAGTTTAATTTAAAATATTGGTTACATGGCTCTTTGACAGTCATTGATCACCTATATTTATTGTATATAAATTTCCAGTTTTCTCCAAAACAAGAGATAAAGCCAAATCTTAAATTTAGCATAAAAAAAGGGGTCATTCCCTTCACATGGGCCTAAGTCTCCCAGTGCTTCCCATTCCATTAGACCATCACTTGATTGAATTTGGGTCCATTCATTTAATTCCAGTTGACAGTATGGATGGAGAAAGTTCCTCCTGATAAGATGGAATTTGTTGCCTTTCTATTTGTGATGAATTTAGCATTGTCTACAAAAAAAAAAAAATTAATGAAATTGCCTCCTTACTCTTTCCTGTAAGATATTTTTTGAAGCATACATTTTTATTGCAATTTTTTCGATATAATTTTAGAGCATTTATGTTTTCTACCATATTTTATATTGTCATTAAATTGTTTTTTGGGGGACATGGAGTCTATAGTTTGGCCGCTCGATCCTTGTAAATGAAACACATTGCCATAAATTATGCAACTTTTCAAGAATATTGCTCTCCCAATTGAGATAGAGCTACTCCATGTAAAGCTGCAAGTATTTTCCCTTTCCTAATATCTATTTAACTATTTTAATTTCAAATTAGATCCCGTTAAAAATGTTTAAGAGAAATTATATAGTAGAAAAACAGACTAATATGAATATCTATTGAATATTAATCCTATATCGATTTTTACATAAACATACAAGCTACTCAAAACTATCACACATGACCATCACACTCATGTGATGCTCATTGTGATTCGAGCATTTGCGGATTCATGTTAGACCCACCACGAATGCTAATATCGTAGAGGCAGTTACTCACATAGAATAATTTCTCGACTAATGGGGGCATAGTATTTTTAGAGGTTTGGAGAAGCAAAATTTAAAACTGATTAAAGGGAAATTCAAACGGCAATTATTAGGCACTTTAGTGTATGGGTACACCTTTCTGTTCTCTCCAAACTCTCACACCTAAAAAGCAGATTTGAAGTCCAGAATGTAAAAGAAAGCCGATGGGCTTGATTGACTGATCCAAGTGCTATTGTGATCCAAAGCCCTTTGGACTTAATGACATTATTCAAGGCATGCTCTCCTCTTTTAGGACTTGCAAGGTTTGGTTATGTTAATCCTCTTAATTTTTAATAATTCACAGTTTTTTTTATAAAAGAACAGCTCAGTGCACGAAATTCCTATCACTGTTGGGTCTTGGCCGCTACATGTGAAAAAATTGTTTTCGTGTTACCAATGCGCCAAGGCTCGCACTCAATTCATTGTTTTCTGCAATTTCATCCGTTTCTTCCATTAGTCTAGCCATATTTTATCTTAGCTTAGATGTCTCAGTTATTATTCTTCTTTCGCAATGTTCAGCCATTTCAGTATAAAATATTAATATAGCAATTTTGATGTAGTCAATGTGTTTGATGTGATGATGCCTATTGATATAAAAGTAAAAATGATTAAAGTGGCAGAAATGTATTGACATGTAATCAATGTATTTCAACATTTATTATAAAAGTTTTAATACAATAATGCTTATTTTTATTATGTCCCTATAGTTAATGATTAGACTAGTGAAGTACGCTAGGTAACCAAATCTGTTCTTATTGATTAGGATTGTTGATGTAACTAGATAAATAAAATGGGTGAACTGGGTATGCTATATGAGATTGACTTCGATTTTTCAAGCAACCTTAATATTAGCAGTTCCCTATTTTCAAGCCCTCATTATTTTCTCCATACCTTAATAATAACAATAATAATAGCTAAAATTACTAAATGAAGTTTCTACAATAGAGAAAATATTATAAAAGTATCACCTAGTTCGTGAAAATATTGTTTCAAACCTGTCATCCATGTGTTCGTATTTTGATCAAGCCATGCAATTTCCTTAGGAACACGGGATATTTCTCTCTCTCACTCTCTCTCTCTCTCCTAAATAAAAGTCACAAAAATTTAAGTTCCCTATTATTTAACAAGTCTATCAAATAGTCTTTTTTATATTCTAATTTGAAAAGATAAAATGACAAAAATACTCCTATAACAAAATTTTCGTTAAATCTAATTATTTTAATTTATTTTATAGATAAGTCCAAATTATAAGAAGGTCATGTATTTATTTTTAAATCACAGAGGGGTCATCTGATTTTAGCTTAAACCACAACGAGGTAAAGTGTAATTACTTCTTAATTTTATCTTCAACTTTATTGTCATGATAGAGTTTTCACCTTCAACTTTTTGTCCAAAGTTCTCAATATGGCAATTTTGTTGAAAGTGTTATAGGCATTAAACATCTCTCATATACATGTTCATATACAAAATATCAAATATATGTATCCAAATTATGGTGAGAAAGTTGGGAAAATGTGACATTTTACTTACCACAATATTTTCTCGAAACTACGGTCTTTCATACCAAACCAAATTTGATTAATGAAAGTAGTTTAAATATGAATTATGAGATACGTAGTGAGTAAACTTGATATCTGTATTGATATATATTGATTTATTGAGTAAAGAAATATGTCAATTAAGCAATATGATACATATATATATATATATATATATATTGTGTTTACCTAACTTTTTATATCTTTCTTGTGTGGCTTTTAGGTGACACTCCTAATTCTCTTATAAATTACAAAAATGCCACACAGAGAGTTCATTCCAACAACGCCTATACAAAATTTCTAGCTGCTTCTTATTGTCATTCTCTCTCTTTTTCTTCCTGTTTTCAATCTACAATTGCTATGTCACTAGATACTTGTCATACAACAAATCTGTTCTAACAATTGAGAGAGAGAGAGAGAGAGAGAGAGAGAGAGAGAGCTGATAGTTCAAATAGTATCTCTTACTGTCTCCGTAAAACTTTCGGAAATTGAACAATCCACTATTGCCGAATGAACCTCAATGCAATAATTTTTTTTTTATTAACTACAACTAGTCGGATGTATAAATTGGATTGCACTGCATGATAATTATATTAGGACTAGAGCAAATTTACATCTTCTCTCTTTGTTTAGATATATATACTTCACATTTATACTTGTTTGTTAAGTGATTAGTCATGCATTTGCATCAGACTTTTTTTTTTTTTTAATTTCTTTTATTTGTATTGCAGCTAAAATGAGTAAAACATGTTTTTTATTTTATTTTATGCTCAGCTGATCTTATGTTTTGAAAAGAATAATGATTACATGGTAAGTACCTGTCCAAATAAACCTTATACGCACATCTTAATTATGACCATCATTGAGTAATTAATTCATATAAAGTTTAATCAGGTTCAGTTGAGTTGAGCGGAGTAGTACTATGCACAAAATTATTGTCTTTTAGTTCTTTATTGAAGGCCATAAAAGCACTTGTACTAAAGTTAATTACCTTCTATTTATTGTCATTATTATTTATATAGGCAATTAATGCACATTTCATTATTGACTACCATGAATTCATTTCTTTGCTCCCAGTCTAGCATCAAAATTTGATATGCCACCACCATAGCTGCCGGGGCTGTTGCTATCACCATGGTAAAACTGGCCTCTTTTTGCACTTATAATTTCTTGAGTTTATTTTGATATGTGGTGTTAATGTAGGATATATTTATACAAACTGAGCGCCAAATTGAGACACGTGTATTTTAGAGTTTAAGCATAAAATAGAAAAAAACTAAAATTAATGGACACATGTTAGATTCCCAGTTTAATTTTATTTTTCAAGTCTACGTGAGGCGAGTTTCAGTGCAGTAGTTAAAATATATTGATTTGATTACTTAGAACCTATAAAGAATTATTATTATTTTTGGAGTCATATTTCAAGACTCAATTATAGTTGGAGATGCAATGTAAATTTTGGTAGAAATACGATGTAAAATTCTTTGAGGTCATTTTATTTATTAATGGTACTAAAAATTTCGTTTTGTTCCACCAATGGTTTATATTACTGCCAGGTTGATTTCTTGTTTGCTAGAGTAAAATTTACTTTTTGAAAGCATTAGACCCTGCTATGAAAAAAATAGGAAAGCATTAGACCCCTGGTATAAAATTTACGAGTTCGTTGACATATTGGAAACTCAACAAGTTGGTGTGAAGTTTCTCATAGCTCTGAAACATCCAATAGGTCCAACTCTTATCTTAAACTAGCCGTGAACAAGATTACCAAGCTATGCTTTATGGATATTCATTAGAAATAAGAAAAAGTACAATGTATTATGAACGAATGGCCACAATGGTAACCATATCATTTCCCTTAATCAAAACTAGCATTTTCTACTATATATATGTAAATCATCATTGCAAACGCAACTCTCTGTAGTGATAGTGCATTGCTCCAATAAATCAACATCTCATCTAGCAACAACCCAAACTTGTGTTTGGTTGTTCCTCCATTCCACACAAAAAGGTTGTCCAGTCCCGAGGCAAGTGGAGGCAGAAAGATTAAAAAAGCAGAGAATATTTAGCAGCACAAGCAAAGAGACATTCCTTCAGCCCTACCAGAAAGGAATAAACCATGTCTAAAGTAACCTGGCCTCATTCCCCACCCACCCTCAGCTGTAATGATGGCTGTAAGGTTTGGAGTGGGGCATGCATGAAATCTCAAAAATCTGAGAGGGAATATCATTCACTAGTTGTGTAATTCCCATGCAAAATAAAACCATACATTATTCTCTCTCTCTCTCTCTAAAAATATAATGAAATGGGAAGTATGAAGTAGAATCTAGTACTATATATCTCTTGAGAAAAGTGATTGATTTTGCACTAGCAAAGAGAATCCATCCACATTAGCAGCTTGAAAAGGTGAGCCAGAGACAGCAAGAGAGAGAGAGAGAGAGAGAGAGAGAGAGAGAGAGAGAGAGAGAGAGAGAGAGAGAGAGAGAGAGAGAGAGAGTCAGTTTGATGGGCATGCCGCTTCAAACTTCAAAGGGTATCTGCTTCAGACATGAAGGAATTTTAGGTCATTGGGCTCTTTCTCTTGGCGTCTTCCCACATTCCCTTCTATTCTCTTGGGGTGTGTACTCCATGTTTTTATTGTCCATCATATATATATAGTTGGTGTGTTCAGTGTCTGGATATAAGCACTCAAATCAATAAACAACCTTCCGTTCACTCTTTGAGAGAGAGAGAGAGAGAGAGAGAGAGAGAGAGAGAGAGAGAGAGAGTTTTAGGTAAGCAGTGAGTACCTAAATCAACCCTCAAATGCATAGATGTTAGTAGATACGAAAAAGCTTTTCTGGATTCGATCCTCAAACCAATGATTTAAATAAGCAATATATTTATAGATGTATCATATAAACTGATCACAGAAGCATAAAATATGTAAAAGGTGAAGAAAACTTTTGACTATAATAGTGTTTTGTATATCGCACCTTTTCACTATAAATGTAACGTGACTTCCAAAAGTTTTGCCTCAAAGTTATTGCCATATTTCATGTGAAAATCAGCAATTTCTGTCAATACTGGGCTTTTAACATCTTTACTGATACTTAAAAGACATTTTTGTGCTTCTTCTTGTGTTCTGATTGTATAATCTCTAGTTGGTGATAAGAGGTCATAAACATCATGGACCTAAGATTCAACTAAAAAAAAAAAAAAGAAGTATCCCTTCATCTACGACTGAAGGCCTTTCAGTAGGGATACTTTTTTTTTTTTTTTCTGTTGAAAAATAATTAGAAAATTTCAAATTATATATGGATCTAGAATTATGTGAAAGATGTGCCATTTAATATATTGGTGTGTACCTAGGTTGAATCCAAGTCTTCTAAAATTCCGTTATTAATTTAGTCTAGAATTCTCCTATTTTCTCTATAAATGGATGTCCTGATCAATTGAAAGGTATAAGCATAGAGAAAAGCCCTAAACAAAATGACTGTAATAGAGAAAGCCCTAAGCGAAAGCGTGAGGAAGAAATCTCCATGTGAGAGATTAAGATTAAAAAGCCTTGTAGTGGCTATTGATGTGAAAATTCCAACAAGAAGAAAAATATATTTTGTTTGCAAGCAAACAATTCTAACATTTTCCTATTCTGTGGCCTATTGCCATTGGGCTTAAAAGTAGCAGAAGAAGACAAAGAAAGAAAGGTATCTGCCTGACTGTTGCTGAGGACTTGAGTTTATTAATTCATCACTATTCTTTCCAGCTTAGGATGGAAGAATTTCAAACCATTTTGAGATCGACACAGTAGAGAGTTTATCCAATCACATCCAATTTGCGTCGCTATGTTCAAATGTCGATACTCATTGTAGAATCTGAAGAAAATTTGATAGAAAAAGGGATCTTTGCCTTAAGATCCAATTTGCGTACGACTAATGCATAGCCAATGATAATTGTTTGGGCTGGTTTGCTATTTGCCCTTATTGTGTTTGATTGTCTACTTTTTTTTTTTTTTTACATATCTAGAATACTAATAGCTAGTTTGAAAAAAATTATCATCATCCTAATAATCATCATTCTCATTAATTTTTTTTTAAAAAGGAGTTTCAGAATTTTAAAATTATTGAATTTTCACAATTTGTCGTTAAAAATTATTCTCAAGATGCTCTTTTTGTTATTAATTTTTTTGCAACATAATTTTGGATAGTATTCAGAAGATTTTATTCTTGCCCTGGAGTGTCAGTTTATATTTTTCTGCTACTTAGGGATGGTAATGGACCGGGGTAGGAATTGGGATTTCCATCTCTGCTTGGATGGAGTCGGGGACCTCCATCCCCACCTCTACGGGTACAAGGTTGCCTCCATACTCGCCTCCATTCTCATCTCTATCCCCACCTCCACCCCCACCCTGCCTCCACTCCGGCCTTGAGCCTAAGCTCAAGTCCAAGCCCAACTTTTTTTCACTATTTAATTTGTTTAGAAACGGTTAATTTTCAAAGTTCAAGCGCTGATTCATGATTGAGAACTACTGGGATCACTTTCTTGCCTAATACATGATTTTCTATTACATATGTTGCTATAATAAATATTGATGGCAAAAAAATTAAACCCTTGATATACCATTAGAGTTCAATTGTAGATTATGTTTAGCCACTTGACATTTAAAGAGGTAAAGATTTAAAAGAGTAAAATAAATATAAAAATAGCCTATATAAAAAATAAAAAATTAAAAAAAATTAAAGCGGGAAAACGAGGTGGCGGCGGGTGAAAACCTTAGTCCATCCTCACCTCCATTCCCGTTTTGAATCCTTTCTACCCTCCCCAAACGGGACAGGTTCAATCAGATTTCTACTTTCTCCTAGTCTACTGCCATCCCTAGTGCTACTACATTACAGTCTATAAATGTCATTCAAATGGTCCTATGTCAAGCTGGGTCTAGGCCTAGGCGAGCAAGGTGCTCGCCTTAGGGCCTCGATTTTCAAAGACTCCTATGTTTTTAAAAACTTTATATGTTATAGTATATATAAGTCTTATGTAATTTTTTCATTTTTTTCACATAAAGGCCCCATTTTGGATAAGAAAAAAAATTTCTATTAAAAAAAGAAGACCCGAAATCAACTACAGTAATTAAATTATATATAAAAAAATCGGTTCCATCCAAGAACAAAGATGGTATAATGACATGGTATAATTAAGGCCCCATTCAAATTCTACAATTTTTTTTTTTACTAAAAAAACCCAAGTCCCCCTACAAAAAAGCAAAAAGTTTTTAAATCTTATAAGTTATAATTAAGGTCATATATAACTTTTACATCTTTTTTGGAAAAAATGTATCTTCCAATTGAAAAGGTCCATTAGAAGAAAGCTCAAAATTAGCACACTAGCTAGTGAATTTAAAAAGAAAAACACTGACTCAATAAAAAATACTATTATAAATTAAAAGGGGTAAAAAACTTCATTAAAGTTGCTTGCCTTAGCCCTAAAATTATCTCGAGCCGGCTTGCCCTATGTGGGACAAATTTTCAGAACCCAATTTAATTGAACAACATCGACACCCTTGAAGACATGCTGGTATATTCTTATTCGTATCCTTTTTCTTATGTGATATTGAAACGTTAAATTTCCATGTCCTTTTTAAACTATACTTAGCTTTGTTTTAATTTTCCAACACTAGTCAGAGTGAACAAAGAAAGTCTAGGTCGTTATATCACGGTAATTGCAACATCACTTTTTTCTGAGAATTCCAATTGGAAACCTTCGAATGGTGGCTCATGGTAGCATTCTTCACTGTGATAGCATCAACTATTTTCTTGCTTTTTAGAGGATGGAGACCCCCTATTAGAGTATTGTTTGAATGGCTGACCTTTCCAACTTAAAACGCAATACTTTGCAAGGCAATGGACTTAATAATGTACTGTTAAGTTGTCACAAACCTGATAACTGCTAACTTTTTTCCATGATGAGCTTACTTTGTGGCCATACATGGGAATGGGCTTCTCTCTCACACACACCCCACACATTTCACCTACACAATTCAGTGGTGAAGCTTGCATGTAGAAACCTTTCTTCTTCATGGGTTACCCTTCACATGTGCCAACCATGCATATATATGCAAGTTTGGATTTTGCTAGCAATATCAGCAACAACTGATTCTCCAGCTGTAAGACCAACTGATGTGGCACAAATTAGTTGGCAACTGTACAAGTCATGCATGCTTATCCAGAGGTAGGCAACGGGATAAAGTATTCAATCATGCACATTTATGTAGTACATTAGAGACTTTCTTACTATTAAAAAATCAGTGACAGTCCAACCCACTTTTTGAACTAGAGAGCTAGGCAACGGGACACAAAAGAGTTGCAGTTTCGTGTGCTATTGTATGGACTGTGAGGAGTCTATTCTAAAACCAGCATTCACACACAAACAGACGCAAGCTGAGCAGTCTGTTTTTGGACACACAAACAGAAACACCTCAAAGTCTCTCTCTCTCTCTCTCTCTCTCTCTCTCTCTCTATATATATATATATATGTATGTATCTATGTAATGGAAGCATGTGTCTGAAGGTGACTTGGACAGTAGAGATAGGGAAAGATGGATGCTACTTTCTCTGCCATTTTCTGAGTTACCATACAGATGGAGAGGCCAAGCTTTTTTGTCGAGTTATCACCGCTTAGTTTGTAAGCTTTTGTCCATCAATTATCAGCACGCAGCGCTGAATAGGGACAAATGCGACAATCTTTGTGTTACTATCATACAAAAGAGGAGAATGAGAGTGCCAAAAAGAGGATAACAGTCAGAATTCAATAATGTGAAACTTCTTGTCATAAATATAGGCAAATTTGGCTTTTCAAATACATACTTATGTATTTCAAAATATTATATAATATTAATATATCAAAATAAAAAAAATGTTTTAAGTTTTTAGATAATATAATTTATCTATTCTAATAAAATTATTAAAACAATGGATTTCATGTGTGGGTTACACTGTGTTCATAGTTTTAACCGTTACTTATAGTAGTTACATGGGTGGTAATCATTCAAGGCTCATAATATAACATTTATTATTCGGATTTGCTAGGAAATGGCTAAGCCTTTCAAAGTCTTTAGTTTTCTATTTTAATTGCTTTTGTCTTTCAATTTCGACATACGAAGGAAAAAAAAATTTGCTCAACGTTGTGGCTTCCACATGCCATTACGTAAGCAATTGATAATACAATTACTTGTGTAAGTTAGCTTCTAATTAATATCTCATTATTATTTTATGGGTTGGTGCATGATTCATGGACAATAAAATATGTTGAGTGTTCTGGAAGGGTTAAGTATTCTTGCTTTTCTCCCATAGAATAGTAGTTCTCATTTGTTAGTTAGGTTATGAACACACTCACCAAACTGATCATCTATCAAGCCATTTTTTTTTGTGAGAGGTAGGATAAGATGATACTCTAAGATCACCAAATAATTTATCAAGCAAAAAGAAATTGTTGCTTGTGGAGCGCGGTCACATGAAATTATGCCTACACCTTCACTTTATATAGAGATGACTGTCACAGAAAGATACCCATTTTGTTTATTTATTAATTTTTGGTTAAGCGGACAGCGTGTCCGACAAATTTACGTGCACCTCGATTAATTCATTCTCTAGTCCGATTAAAAATAGGTCATCCACACCTAAACTAGGGTATATATTTACAAGAGATAAATCTTTTGTATCCAATTCTTACACTTGACAATAATTGAACTCTTAATCTTTTAAAAGAAAACCAAGTGCCCTCACAAGCTGGACTAACCCACATGCAAAGGAGACCAAGATACCCACTTCTGTGTTACGTACAATTTTCCTTCATATTTTATTGTATCTTTGTTTCTACCTTTGAAAGTTATGTGTCTAAATATATTTCAATTCCGTACATACATATATGAGTTTTTCGCAGGTACCTTGAAGGATTTTGAAGGTATCATACCTTGCAATCTCAGTTCCCAACTATTGGTTGTAAATTTTGAAGGTATCATACCTTGAAGGATTTTGACCATTGGTTGCAAATTTTTGAAAAAATAAAGGTGTTTTGACCCAAAAAAAATAGAAAGTTGGTGGAGAAAAAGAAAGATAGAAATAAGTATTGATTTTATCAGTTGCAATTATAATTTAAAGTTTTTTCAACAATGAAATTCATAAAAAGTTAATCGTACATCCTAGTGAAAGATTAATGGATAAATGATTAATTGGTGACATATATTGAAAATTACATATTTGATGATATTGATTATGATGTTGTTATTCAACAATTTCAAAATACAAAACCTTGTCTAGACCAATTGTAAAAATAGATTAATTGCATTTTTTTAGGTCAAAAATAATAAAAACAACATATTTGGTTTTTTTTTAGTTATTATCTTAGAGTTGGCATTTAAAATTTTTGTCTTACCCTTTAATAAAAATTCATGGAACGGCAACTACTCTCAATAAATCTAAGATCCAAGTATAAGTATGTCATGAATACATTAAAAGTTGCCATTAAAATTAGCAGTTTTATTATGTATACCATTATAATTAGGTTTTGAGGAGGCTTTCCCTCATTCAAGTGCACGCTGTACGGTACGCACGAATCTGCTAGTTTAAACTTTAAACAGGGCGATGGAACTGATGAACCAACGATGTGGATTGGAGCAGTGATAGCAAAACTCGAGGAATGGAGTGGAAATGTATGAACCCGAGGATTGTTCATATCTAAAAATTTCAAGGAGGCCAAAGTAGGAAAACTTTTTTAGTGGCACGAACCACTTAACTTTTTTGATGGTACGAACAACTTAAGTTAAAATTTTGTAGTGAATGACCCATCGATTACGCAAAATAGAAACAATAATAAAAAAAATAATATCTAAATAAGAATACTATTTTTTCCATTAAATTTTTTCTACCTATTATAAATATATAAATACTATATTTTATTAAAAATGTATTAATTTGATTTTAAAATAGTTGATACCAACTATAGTTCAATTTAATTATATATTGTAGTGTTACACTGTTATAATATAAGATGTTTGTTTATACATAAAGTCCTTACTATTGTTCCTAAAATGGTATAAAAATATGTGGAGGGTAAAGAAATTAATAAAAAATCTAGGATAAATTACACCTTACCTCCTTGTTGTTAAAGCAAGTTTCACTTTTCCTCCTTGCATTTTAAAATGCAACACTTAATTCTCATGTGATTATATCCAAAATAGAACTGTTAAAATTTCAATCCAATTTCACGATTTTTTTTTACTAAAATTAATATTTTATAATAAAATAATTAAAATAACATTTATATCCTAAACCACTCGTCATTATCTCTTCCATCAAACCCACTGTCCATATATATTCTAAGATATAGAGGGAGAGCACTGAGTTGGTGCCTACCCAAATTGATATTTTGTTAACTTTTGAAATATCAAGATTACTGAACAAAATACAATTATTTACCCTATCTATTCTTTTTTCTTGTAATAATTGGAAGGATAAAATAAAAAAACCAAAATCGCAAAACACTCCACATTTCAAAACACTCCAACTGCTTCTTATCACTATAGATTTAAGATTGTGTGTGACTCCATGCCTTACAAACCACTCCAGGGATTCGAACTGTAAGTTTATGATTGAAATTCAATTATCTTTTAAACAAATGACCTTTGAAGAAGAATTTGAGTTTACAAGTTTGTGGGTTCTTTAAAAGTGTATTTGATGTGGATTCTTCATGGCCTTTGAAGAATTTGCACGTTAATGACTTTTTCAAAAGTTGTATTTTGAAGATATTTCCACAATCACCGTGTGTGCCCAGCTCTAATATAAGTATAAATATATATACACCTCTTCAATCAAACCCACTGTCTATAGATATTTATACAGAAGTATAATACACCACCAGTACACAAGTATTTATGACCATAATCCCACAAATTTGAGACGAGGTTACCCATGGTTCTTTCATATCAGAGAGAGAGAGAGAGAAATTATGGAGACAAAAGTGGGGATTGGTGATTGTCATGTTTGGATTGTTGAGATGCATTTGTGGAAAAATTAGTAAATATAGCAATAAGTTTGAACAATGTGAATTGGGGGTTTTGTAGCAGTGGCTATGGAAGTGGTGATTGGGGGTGGAATTGTGCAGTGGTGGTGGTGGTTGGGCCAAGAGAGAGAGAGGGATGAGAAAGGTGGGCTGTGTGCGGTGATCTGAGAGAGGTGAAAAATGGAGGTAGTGGCTGGGCCAAGAGGAGAAGAGAGGGGAAAGAGGAGGGTGGTGAAGCCCTACAATTCGGCGGTGGCCAAGAGAGAGAGAGAGAGAGGGCACAGGGGAAGAAAAGGACCCCAAATAAAGAGGGCAATTTCGTCTTTTTATTTTCTGTTACTTCTATTGACTTTTGCACTTTGGTTAGAATTACATGGGGACAGTCACTGGGCAGTCACTTGTTGTATTTTAAAATACAAGGAGGTAAAATGCAACTGATCTTAAATATAAGGGTAAGTTATAATTACCTCAAAAATCTAAAAATACGTAATTAAATCCTTACCCTCGTTCCCAAAAGGATATCACTGTAACAAATACTACAAATATATGAAATCTGTGGAAGGTAAAGAAAAACATGATAGAAGAGAATTAAAATTCAAAATTATGAAGAGTTGGATGATCAATAACAAATGTTGAAATGAATAAAAAAAAATAAAAACATTTGGAATGAGAAACGTAAAATTTTTGCATTTTAGGGGCTGTTATATTATTTTTCATCACAGATACTCTTAAACATGTATGATCTAAGCAAGATTGATTTGAAATTTTATAAGGCAGGGTAATAATATTTAAATTTTAAGGGGGCAATGCATCATTTCTCATATTAAAATATGAAGAATTTTTAGAACTTAGGGGGTCATCCCCCGTCGATCTGCCCTGACAACTCATGTGAGATATTTTAGCCGAAGTGCGCATAAGTTGACCCAAACATCCCTGATCATAATACCAAAAAAAATGAATGAAAATGTATGAGAGTACCTAATGCATAAATTAAAAAGCAAATTCATGTTGCCGGTACCTCTATAGTTTTAACTCTTTGGATCTATAAACAAAAAAAATTGATCATTGAACAAGAATTCTTCAAAAACGAGAGGTATTCTAGTGAAAAAGTAGTTTATCAAATACGTAATACATGGCCATGGGTAGACCTAGCAAGAGAACCCACCACCACTGAACTTGGTAGATTTCAATTTTTTTTAAAGTTTATTTATTTGTATTTATTTAACCGTATATTTCAAATGTAATGTATGGTCCCAACTGAAATTTTAACACCTACATTTGCTCCATTGAATTTAATAACGTACTTCTACACCAACAAAATTTCAATAACTCATTAGTAGGTCTAATAAATAGTGCAGTTCTAATTAGGAGTGGCAAGTAAGCTTGTTTAGGTTGCGTGTTTATGGGTTACGGGTTGAAATAAGTTAGCCCAAATAGATTCAATTAACAGGCATGTTGGATTTGGGTAGACGGGGTTAGATACAAATTGAACCTATTAAACCAAAACTAACTCGTTTCCAATACTGACCCATTTATAAATAAACAGATAATAAAATTAATTATATTATTTTATGTTTCTTATGTAGTGCCAATTATTGATCCACTCTAACTCACTTAGAACAACTCATTGTACACCCGCTTCCAAAGGAGTGCACGTATAACAACCTAACGCACTTATGGATTTGGGCGGATTTCGACGGTTTTTAAGTGGGCAAATTTGGGCGGGTTTATGAATTTCGGGTTTGAATTGCCACTCTAATTCCAACCCTTTATTTTAATATTAAAACTTACTATGAGGTTTGGTGATAATTATGATGTCATCTTTTGACTTTGTAGCATACCCTAATATTGGGGAGGGTACAATGTTTTCATATACAGCTTTTGTACATAGGTAATGCGCTTTTTTTTTTTTTTTATGTCTTTAATATAATTATTTTTTATGGGTAAAATACGTTTTGCACCCTTGCACTGTACATTGAATCTTACTTTGGGACTTGTACTCTTAATTGTAATAATTAAATCCATATACTTTTAATTTATTGTAATGTCACCATTTCGTAAGTTTTTCTTTATGCAATTGATGATAAAAAATCTTGTGCGTCTCACGTGGCTCTTTCTAAAGGGTAAAAATGTATTTTCACACTAACTGATGTTATTTTTGTTCAATCATTTAGTTCTAAAACTTATTTACAGTAATTTCTTACCAATTCCTTCTTAAAATTTTACTGTCATTCTATGTATAAAACGAAATTAAGGTTGCAAAATACTTCTAAATCATCTCAAGTGAGGGAGGGTTGTAAGCGTTTGTGTGCCAAAATGGTATGAGAATATATTTTTATCTTTGAAAAAGGGCACGTGAGATGCATGTGACTTTTGACCATTAATTACACTAATAGAATCTTATGGGAGGGTAACATTATAACAAGTTACAAGTACAAGGGTCTAATTGTTACAATTGAAAGTGGAAGTCCTAAAGTGAGATTCAATATAAAATACAAAAATACAAAGTATATTTTACCCTTTTTTTTATCAAATAAAAATATTATCAATTAGGAGATAGTTTGGTGTACAATTCCACATGTAATATTGCGAAAAAAAAATCTGAATCAATCCATGTGTAATGTACTTACTATAAATATGAGTCCTAGTTACTATCATTATGAACTGTAATTACACAATGACAATGTGATAATATTTTACAATAACCGTTATTACATTTAATAGTGACTACAATAAGCTAAGCGGTTGTTGCTATAAGTTTGAGTTGCAAATGTCTTTACAACGAAAAATTATTCAGTAAGTTCAAAATACCACGTCAATGATGTGGTGTGTCCAACTAATTAAAAATAAATACATCATGTATTTTTTAATAACTCAACTATATAAATATTAAGTATAAACATATTAAGAAAATTATTATTTTTATTATTATAAAAATTAAGCCAATTAACTTAAAATATAAATATATATTTATTTTTAATTAATTAAATACACTACAATATTTATATTAACTTGATGTTCGAGACCTACTAAATATTTTCTACTTTACAGCACCATGTACCCTTGAGTCAAATTCAACCACAAATTAAAGGAGGGATTACTGTCGGAAAAGCAAAGAAAAAGCAGAAGTTTTTATTTTGATGGGAATGAAAAACAAATGATCATTGATGTTTTTGTTTTGTAGGGCCTAGGAGGGGACAACACACTTATTGTATAAAGTTTTCATCTCCCAAGATATATTCCTGCACTTTTTGAGTCAGATACGAGTAGGGTTATGAAGACTTGACTAGAGAGAGAGAGAGATAATGTGTGTCAGACCATGTTCGGATTGTGTAATGCTGGTTAGCGGTTGTGGGTTTCACTTGCTTGACATTGTGCACTTCATATTATACCTCCCAATTAACCTAGAGTCCGTATAGTTTTTTTTTTTAAGTTTTTTGTATTTTACTTTTTTGATTGCAAAAAATTAAAATTTTTTAATTTTTTTACTTTTAACAAGATAAGATAATCAGAAGAGTCATAATAAAAAAATATTTTTTTAAAATCTTAATTTTTTTACTTATAAACCAAAAAAACAAAAAACTAAACTAAAAACGTTTAAAAAAAACCTAAGCAAATGAGCCCTTAATCATTCTTGTCAGGTTCATGAACATTGCTTCAATTCTTAAAAATTAATAAATTTGAAGCAAGACTCTGTAAAATCTGTAAATTTCAAAAGTCAAATCAACAAATTTGAGTTTGAAATAATGGATAGTCGTTTTGTGTATTGATATAGCATTCAAGCGTTGAAATACAAAATAACATATCTTGTATTGATTTTTTTTTTAAAATCTTTTTTTTATCACCTAAAAGCTTTTGGAATTAAACCAATAAATAACTACTGTGATTATTTGTTTCTTTTAAATATCATGTAGTTAAATTTTTTTTAAAGAATTTGATGTGCAGACCATTTTTCACTCTTTTTTTTCACTATAGACACAAAACTGTATGACTCACATTAATAAATGAAAAATATCATGCATAAACTAATTTTTAACTCATTTGCTTACTCACAAGACACAAAGTTAATGGACTCATTCACTTATGTTTAGGAGGTAAGAAAATAAATTGAGAAATGATATTATTTATAATATTTTTTTTTATTATATTGTACTAGTAATGATTGAGATTAGAAGACTAACTCACGTAATTATTCAAATGGCAAAGCCAATAAAACCCCAAAATTCTTAACTCTCTCATTTGAAGTCTTCCATCTCTTATATCTCTCAAATGATTCCTAACACTCAATTCCATTACAGATCACGGAATAAAGAACATATATTTAATAGGTGATGCTATACAACCATTAGTTTATGCAGAATATTTGTATAGTATAAAATAATGTGGTTGAATGAGAATATTTTACTATAAAATAAAACACACTTCATGATGATTCTAATTATAAAGAATATTATTATCACGTCATTCTGTTTTAATTTTATTTTATAACTTTTTAAAAAAAATTACATTTTCATATATATTATAAAAAAGTACCAACGTTACGACTTTGACAACTAGCATGCAAAGTAGTACGTTGTCATGTAACATAGCAGCGCCAATGCGGTTGCAAAACATTACCTTTTTGAACTCTGGTTTCTATGTGCCATCTTGACCTCTTTAAGGCTGATGAAAAAGAGCAGGCAAAGAAAAAAAAAATTCACTTTAATTTTATTTTCTTTTATTTATTATTATTTTTTTGCTCTTCTTTTGATAAATCCGAATTTCAAATACAGTCTAAAGAACTTGGGACTCCAGTAGAGTGGATGGCATACACTCCAATCTTATCATAAGAAAAAGAAAACAAAAATCTTTTATATTCAAAGCACTAAAACATATTTTTGATAAAAATTCTTTCATAAACTTATTGAAAGGGTGCGACCAACATTTTTTTACGCAAGTGGATATGATTCAGGTTTCTGTTTTCACTATTTGTTGGGGAAACCTTATTCTCAAATTCTTCATGATCACAAATAAAAAGTCAATTTTTGTGCAATGATGAGGGAAAAAATGGGGAAGGAATTGGACTCTACACAAATGGCATTAAGACAAAGTCAACACCTTCAGCTACTTTTTGTGATCTAGAGGGTTCAAACTTTTGACCGATTAATCTCTTGACTTCATGCAGGTTCACAAACATATGAATTATATAAATTCTATATATTGCATAAATGATGATTGACCACAAGAGAACATAAGGGAGGATTGAATGGTAGGCCAGGCAATCAGTGAAGCATTTGGTGTAAGTAGGGTTCAGTTTGATTAGAGACGGGGCCATTTCTTCCACATTTAGCTCAATGTCTACTCTGCAATCTCAAGACAAAATGTTTCCACCTGCTTAAATGGTTATTTCTTTTTAAAGATATTCCTTTTTGTCAATCTCGTCTTCTTCACGTATTTTTTTTAGATACAAGCTTGTTCTTCCTTCCTCTCGAAGAGAACTGTGAGAACACTAGAACATAGTGAGAAGGACGAAGAACAAATTGTTGTTTCACTTGAGTCCTATTTCACCTAATAAATTGTATTTGTCCTGTGTAATACAAATATTTGTTAATGTGAATGGGACTTTTCAAACAAAATGGAGTCATTATAGGAAAGTAGGAAAAAAGCCAATGGAGTCAAAAATTAAATTGGGTCATCTAGTCTACATGTCAAACTCTAGCAAACAAGAATACCATTATGGTAAGATCATGTTCCTCTGTGGGCCTAAATGTCCCAGTTTTGGTAGTTTGTCATTGATCCTTTTGTGCTTTGTTGAAAATTTGTTAGGGAACTTGCAAGCCAAATCATTTGACTCCGAAAGATGGCACATTCAACTCACAAAGAAATTGCACAATTTCAATCAACTCATAAAGGGATACTTTTCTTGTAAGTAGAGGAACCCCAATTCACATTCTGTTCTTTAAACTTTGAAATATAATGTTCCAGTGATTTGAGCGACCTCTTCTAGTGAAAAAAAAAAAACACATTCTCTTCAAATGAGAAACTTAGCATATGTACACATACATGTAAATATGAAGCATAAAGCAGTCAGAATGGTCCATCTTTGCTTTACAAGAGTGCCCACATCACCAACAGCACTGTCCCACCTCATCACATTTTACTTACTCTTTTCAGCTTTTTTTTTAATCTTTTGCAGTAAGAAATCTATTCTTCATCATATGAAGCTTTCAATCATAAGATGTAAATGACAAGAGTCATTCAAAGGGTATTTATTAGATTCCACTAAACTTTTTCATGAGGGTTACCTAGACGATATCTATGACTTTGACTGTAAAAGTTTAGTCATTGGTTACCTAGCCAAAAGTTGAACTTCCACAACCACGTTTGATATCTAGTAACTTTTTAGCTTAAAATTCTTCATGAGTACATAAATATATGATTTTAGTGGAAAACACAATGCAGTAAATGCTATTTATTGTAGGGCTTTGATTATAATTAAGTTGCGTCTATCAGTCTGTCAGTAGAACTTGCACAAACTAATATTATTCCCAAGAATATATATTATTTATGCATATGTATAATATTTAGAGTAGTGCTAGCTCTTTCAGTTGGAAAAGAGAAGGAATTAAGAAAAATCTTGCTTGAAAATGCCTAACCTGAAACCCCCAAAAGATAAAGAAAAAAAATAAAAGTAGAAACCTTGGGCAGTACTATAATCTTGCTCAAGATTTGAACGTGCTTCTCTTAGACTTTTTTCAACTTATTCAGTCCATCTTAGTCCTTTGGCGTTGGCTTTAGCAATTTTTATGTGGCTAGTCCTTTTAGTGTAAACTTGGAGATATAAGATTTAAATCCACCTTTGAACTACTCGTAGATGTTGTCCTGGGCAGGCACACATCGTCATTGATACATGAGCACTCCCCAATTTTCTTCTGTTTTTCTTTTTGGCGTTTTGGGTAGATTTATTTATTATTTTCCTTTTCGAGGTTGAGAATGATGTATTTCCCGTTACTACAGAAATTCTAATCATGAAATTGATCTTTCCAGAGAAGAGCCATCTTTCTCCAGCGTTAAAAAGAGTGAAAATAGGGCTTACTGTAAAATTTGGGTTTTGTGCTTAGATTGTTGTTAATTTGCTTGTATTACTGCTAAGATCTCCTAAGATTCAGTAAATAGATAGAAGCTTAAGTTTCAAACAGAGAGGAATTAAAGGCAACAATTATCCTGCTTTGGCTAAAGAAATTGCCAAATCGGTTGAACCCGGGTGAGGGAGAGGGAATGCTAGAAAACAATATAGATAATACGGTGGATGTAGAAGAAAAAAAAAAACAAATAGAAATAAAAAAATACAATCACACTACATACAATTTTGCGAGTCTATTGCACCTTATTCATAACGTGTAGAGTTTGAACCTCAACCCCTCTCTAAAAAAATGATAAACAAATGATGTTCCTGACAAAAAAAATAAAAAGAACTTAATTATTGTCCACCCATCTTAACAAATAACACGAAACTTAAAGAATTGGAAGAGGAAACAGAGACTTACGTGTTTAGCAAACAATGATTGATGTAAATTATATCCACACCCAAATTCTTCTAACCATTGATTTTGGTCTAGTAGCACCATGTACTAGCCACCACCAAGAGATGGTACTCTCCTCTCGATAATCGCGTGTTCGAACTTACTTGTAATAATAGTTTCGCGAATCAGATATTGTTAAGAAAGAGTTGAATTTCTCTTGTATTTCGATAGACTTACAGTAATTCCTAAATTAGTAACTATGCTTAAACCTAACATTTAGCAGTGGAATTGCTACGCTGGTCACGCCCAAAAAGGTTTGGTCGTGCCCTTCTCATCTTTTTACCCAGCAAACGAAAAAAGCACTATTTACTAGCCATGCCGTGTATGTTAAGACTTTTTAGCAAATTAGTTTCATCTTTCATCATCTTAGGGATGGCAACGGGCGGGTTTAACCCAATCCCACCCCGCCCCATTTAGATAAACCCTTCCCCATTCCCGTTCCAAACCTATGACGGGTTAGGACTCAAAATCCCACGCCTGCCCCGTTTAGAAAAACCCCACCCTGACCCCGCCCTGTCCCCGCCCCGTTTAAAGATTATATAGCTAAAAAAAATAATAAAAAAATTTAAACCCCATTAACCACTATACTATATATTAATTAGACATATACTTAAGTATACATTCTACATCCATTCAAAATTTTATAGTTAAATCTCACTACCTACATACTTAGTATATATATAATATTTTTTTGAAAATTTTTTTTTTTGTTAAGTAAAAAAAAAAAATAGGTAATTGGGGCGGGTTCAGGATACTGGCAGTGTAAACCCGCTCTCGCCCAAACCTAAGTCGAGTTACTTTCTTGCCTCCATAACCCGTCCACACCCTGATTTATTCTCCCCAAACCCTTTCGATTAGGGGCGGGATGAATTGCCGGCGGGGCGAGTTGCCATCTCTATATCATCCGAATCCACTATGGTTATAAGTCTTTTGTTTTTGTTTTTTGAGAAGTATGGTTATAAGTCATTAAGTAGCTACACCTTGCCCCATAATAGCAATTTTCATAAGCAAAATATGAACATATTTATCTTGTCTGTAAACAGTAGATTTCTCTCTCCCTTTTGGTGATAAAAGTCTTATAGCGGATCGGTGAAATAAAATGGGTTTAAGACAAAAGTCTCTTGCACAGAGAGAGAGAGAGAGAGAGAGAGAGAGAGGCTAAAAAAGAGCCAATAATGCTATGTAGGATAGCAGACAGAGTGTTGCTTTTTGGGTACTTGGGGAATAAAATGCTGTCCCTCTACGAGGATTGGCGTGCAGAGTCTCTCTCCTTTTTTCACCCTTTGAGATATATATATTTATATACAAAGAACAAAATGATAAACATGAGAAAGGAAAAAAAATAATACACTCCCTTTTTTTCTTTTTCTTTTTTTATCTCTACATTCTGGCTTTCTTTCCACCTTTCCCACTTTAGTACTTTATTTGAATTTCTGCTGGCCTTGTCTGTCCATTCAAAGGGTGATGTGGAAACTAAAAAGCAGGTAAGTTCTCTGCAGTAAAACTTTTTTTTGAATTGTGGGTCCTACTTGTGGACCCCTTTTGTTGGTGAAACCCTCTTTTGCATGAGAATAATACAGCAGAAAGGAGATAACAATCTTATAATACAAGGATCAAGATTGTTTTCTTGAAATTAAATGGTATTTTATTATGCATATATATTGTCATTGCTCTACATAAAAATAAACAAAAAAAAACAAACGAGTAAGGGGCAGATTGAAATCTTCTGTTGCAGCTTTTCATAATTTTGGGGAAAACTTATCGCATAAATGCATCACAGCCATTAATATTTTACCATTTGTACGTATTCATATTGGCAAATCCTAGCAATTTCAAAATGATTCGTAATAGTTAAACCTTTTATATTAGGGCCTAATCTATAATCTATGACATATTAGTACCCTTCAGAGAGAGAAAGCTGATAAAGGGTTGCTACACTCTTATGGCTAACTGTAGAGAGAGAGCAATGTAGTGGAACTAAAAAGCAAAAGAAGGTAAAAAAAAAAAAAAAGAAAAAAGAAGTTAAGAACCTCAGTAGCGAGAAGTATAAAGAATGTGATATGGTCTAGTCATGTTCCTCTATAGCCTTCTTAGCTCTCTAAGCTCCCTCTTCTACTCAAAATATTTCCATTTTGAGGTTATCATTTGAAACCTAGTAAGGACTCTTATCTGTTTCTTCCAAAGAGGAAGAGAAACAAAGCTTCTTCAAAGCATCAACAAACCCATAGAAGAGGCAGCTGTGGTGGGGGTGGTGGTGGTGAAGGAAGAGAGAGAAAGAAAAGAGGAGAGAGAAGAAGCAAAAGATTTGGTCCTCAAGAGGGTGGGTGTGGGGGGTGGGGTGTTGGCTAAGTGATGCGTGCAGGAGCTTGTGCAGTTCAGCAGACCCTCACATCAGAGGCTGCTTCAGTCTTGAAGCACTCTCTCTCCTTAGCCAGGAGGAGGGGCCATGGCCAAGTCACTCCTCTCCATGTGGCTGCCACTCTCTTGAGCTCAAGAGGCAGCCTCTTGAAGAGAGCTTGTCTCAAATCAGCTCAGCCTCACCAAACTTCTCATCATCCTCTCCAATGCAGAGCTCTTGAGCTTTGCTTCAATGTGGCTCTCAACAGGCTTCCAACAACACCTGGTCCTCTCCTCCATGGCCACCCCTCTCTCTCCAATGCTCTCATTGCAGCTCTGAAAAGAGCTCAAGCACACCAGAGGAGGGGCTGCATAGAACAGCAGCAGCAACAGCCTCTTCTTGCCATCAAGGTAGAGTTAGAGCAGCTTATTTTGTCCATCTTAGATGATCCTAGTGTTAGTAGGGTTATGAGAGAAGCTGGCTTCTCTAGCACAGCAGTGAAAAACAACCTAGAAGACTCTCCACCTTCTTCTGTGTTTCAGTGTTACAGCAGCTCTGGTGGGATTTATTCTTCTCCTTGTTCTCCTTCTCCTCCTGAGACACGTAGAGAATTCATCAACCCCAGCAGTTTTTGGCCAACCCATTTCTTGGCTTACAATTCTAACCAAAACCCACTAATCTTTTCCCCTCAGAAGATACTATCAAGCAACCCCATCACAGATTCAGCTTCCGTGAAGGAAGATATCAAGCTTGTTTTGGAGGTCTTGTTGAGGAAGAAGAGAAGGAACACTGTCATAGTTGGTGACTCTGTGTCCATAACTGAAGGTCTGGTTTCAGAACTAATGGATAGGGTAGAGAGAGGAGATGTTCCTGATGAATTGAAATCAGCCCATTTCATCAAATTTCAGTTCACATCAGTGCCCTTGAGATTCATGAAGAGAGAAGAAGTAGAGCTGAACCTCTCTGACCTGAAAAAAAAGGTAGATTCTCTTGCATCAGCAGGGGGAGGGGGAGTCATTATCTATACAGGTGACTTGAAATGGACAGTTAGTGAGAGAGGAGGAGGGTTCTCCAATGGACAAGTTTCTGGTTATAACCCAGTTGATCATCTAGTTGCAGAGATAGGAAGGTTGATTTCTAACTATGGCACCTTAAACACAAAGGTTTGGTTAATGGCCACTGCAAATTATCAAACCTACATGAGGTGCCAGATGAAGCAACCCTCTCTTGAGATCCAATGGTCTCTTCAAGCTGTTTCTGTTCCATCAGGTGGACTTGGTTTGAGCCTTCATGCTGCTAGGTGAGTTTAACCTATTGTTTCTTCATCTCTTTGTTAAATATTGTGTTGTAGGTAAATATACCAATATATATATATATATAGGCACCATTTTTGGTTAGTCCTTAAAGCTTTATTTTGTGTCTTGTTTTTGTTGCTAAGCTTTCATGATCTGAACGAGGGCAGGACCTTGCCACTGTGAAAAAGTAGGGTTGTTAAGACAAACATGAATCACTGTCCTGTTGTTTCTTTCTTGCTTTGTCTGTATATACTACTACTCATTTAGAGTAGACATCTCTTGTCTCGTAAAGTAAAAAATTAAACTGGAAAAAATAATTCCAAATTTTATAGGGTGCTGCTGATCTTTTATTTTTCTTTTTCTTTTTTTGCTTAGAAAAAAAACTGATTTTTGGGAAATCATTGTTGATAGAGAAATTGTTCAGTTTTGTACAACATTTTTCATTTTTTTAACCTTTTGATAGATGGACTTTTGCTTGTGGGGATTGAATTGATGGAAGTATAAACAACTTGAAATGTAAACCTACATGGAGACGAAGGAAAAAATTAAAGGATTTCCCTTACCCAAAATTATAATATTAGCACTTTAGATTTATTCAATTATTAAAATAGAGATAAAAAAATGTCGCGTATAAATTACTATTTAAATGCCAAAAAAAAAAAAAAAAAAGGACATGCTTACTTAGTGTAGTTCAGATCTTAAGGAAAGAATGTGAATTATTGAAATCCTAAATAATGTCATCGGGTATTGCGGCATTGGTTCTTCCCTTTCCGTTGAGTTTATTTTACATTCTGTGAATTTATTAATTCATTTTGTAAAACAATTTATCCTTTTCTAAATTATACCATTGATTATTGGTAAAACTCCTACTATAAAAAGTTTGATATTGGTATTTGCAGTGTCAATGAGTCGAGGATAATCTTCTCACAAAATCCACCTCAAGTGCTGGAAACAAAGCCTTTTACTGGAAAGGAGGAAGAAGAAGATAAGCTCAAATGCTGTGCAGAATGCACCTCTAAATTTGAAAAAGAGGCTGGGCTAAAACCTTCACTGTATATAAGCTCTTGCAACACCAAATTGCCCAACTGGCTACAATCACCTGACACCAAAGCACTTCAACAGGTGAGAAAATCAATATGAAAGCATTCATACCAATATACATATATATATATATATATATGAAAGCATTTTCTATAATTCGTCTGGAGGGTTGATTCTTACTTAATTGTTTCCTCTAAATTTCAGGATGAGTTGGTTGAGTTGAGGAGAAAATGGAACAGAATGTGCCACAGCCAACACCAAGGCAGGCATATTCAGAACCATAAAAGTTCATTTCTATTCAACAATCAGAGCTTAAGTGGAAAGAGCTACAACAATACATCATTGTATCCATGGAGGCCTAATCAAAACAGTGTATTCTCAGACTCGAATTCAATCTCTTTCGCACATTCAACGTTGAAGCCTAACCACACCGAGAGTCCTCTGCCTCGTTTCAGACGCCAACTATCCTGTCATATGGAATTCAGTTTCGGAGATGGGAACCACAAACACCAGACTGTGGAACCCAACTTGGACTCTCTTAAGAACACCCAAGGCAAGGAAGTGAAGATCACACTTGCTCTTGGAAATTCTCAGTTCTCAAACATTGAAAAACTGGAAGAAAGGAGAAGTGATATATGTAAGCAATTGCAAGAAAATGTGCCCTGGCAATTGGAAACCATTCCTTCGTTAGCAGAAGCTTTGGTTGAATCCAAACCGGCCAAGAAGGAGACTTGGTTACTGATTCAGGGGAGTGACTCGATAGGAAAACGAAGATTGGCAAACGCAATTGCAGAATCGGTTTTTGGGTCTGCTGATTTGCTTCTCCACATGAGCATGAGAGAAAGTGAAGGTAAGATGAGTCTCTGCTCTGGAACACTTGAAAGAGCCTTGAGAGATCACAAAAAACTTGTTGTTTTGGTGGAAGAGGTTGATTTTGCTGATACCCAATTCTTGAAATTTCTTGCCGATGGTTTTGAAACTGGAAATTTTGGAGAATCAGGTAAAAGGGAGGGAAGTGGTGGTGAAGCAATATTCATCTTAACAATGGGTGATTCTACAAGCTATGGAGATGGCAAGGAGCTAAATTCTGTAACCCAGATGAAATTGGAGGTCAGTGAAAATCTTCCCAAGTCTGATATCAAGAGGAAAGTTGAGTGGGATTTGTCGAACAAGGCCAAGAGTCCAAGAATCGATGAGAAAGAAAATGAATGTCCGATTGGTACTGTAAATGGTAACACTAAAAATGAGTTCACAAGGCAGTTAAGCTCCAACACCCTTGATCTGAACATCAAAGCCGATGAGGACGACGAAAACGATGACAAAACCAGAGATTTCAGCCCCATTTCGAGTGATCTGACTCGGGAAACCGAGAGTGATTTCCAGAACCCACATGGGTTCCTTGAATTGATCAAGAACCGGTACATTTTCAATAGAGATTCAGCTGGTGATAGCTTGATGAAAGAGATGGTCTTGTCCAAGATCAGAGGATCTTTTGAACAGGTGTGTGAGAGTGAAGTTCTGAATTGCTTATTCTCTGTAGAAGAGAGATTGTTGGAGGAGGTCTTGGTTGGGTTTGGGTCTTTTCTCAACAGCCAGTTTGAAAATTGGCTGAAAGAGGTTTTTCAAACGACCTTGCAAACGGTCAAAATTGGCGGGAAGGATGGCATGAGCAGCGTTAGGCTCTGTTTGGGAGGGAAAGGAGAGAGTGGGTTGGAGAGCAGTGGGTTTATGGGTTCAAGTCTCCCCACGAAAATTCAAGTTTCCTTCATCGTTTGAGAGGTCTCTTGTAAATGTAAAATAACCAAACTGTCTTTATGTAACTGCCAATGTTCTTAATAGAATGTCTCTCTCTTTTTCTTTTTCTTCTCCCTCAAACAAATTTTATAGTGATGCAGTAGTAATAATTATGGCTACTAGGATTTAAGCTTCACAGGGGACTAATAAAATAGACAAAAAATAAGGGTGCTACCTTTCGTTTGAACTTTTGCGGTCTCCCTCTCTCTCCCCAAGTGTTCCCATTTATTTTGTTTGAGATTGTTACCTTATCCCAATGGATCTTCATTGATTTTTTTTTATCTTTTTTTTTTTTTTAGGAACAATCTCTATCAACTAATTGTGAAATGCAAAGCAGATAAAGTCTGGAGATTATTCTAAATTAATTACATTTGGTTAAAGTTATACGCTGCCAATAACAAAATGGTTGAGTGGTGGAAAAAATGACCCAAAGAGACCCATTGAGATTTGCTGCGAGGGGTAACAAAACACATATATTGATAATGTCGGCCTTGATAAGGTTACTGTTATCACTGCTTTTTTTTCCCAACTTATAGAAATAAACACATCCACACTAACAATCAAAAAAAATAATAATTCAAACCTACACACTGTACACCAAAAGGAAGGTGTGTCACACATAGCTGTGTTCCACCCTCCTCTAATTATGGTATTAATACTTCAACCATACTAGTTAATCAATCGATTGAGAAATTGATCCTATAATAATTTCATTTTAGGCCCTTATCCACCGCAATTTTATAGTTTTTCTTATATTTTGTTTCCACTCCATTATTTGGTTGTGGAGATGTAATAAAATGGGAATGAGATAACCGTTTCAATTCCAATGTTTGTTTATGCCAGTTTAAATGTTCAAATAGAATGTATAAACTTTTAGAAAGAGGAAAAAAAAAGAGTCTATGTACTATTGAACTTTTCAATAGTAATCCTTATTGAATTGTGACATTTAGATAGAGTAGTGATTCCGTGTGAAAATGGATAGCACCTTCCACCCACCAACTTTGTTCTCTTTCCCTTTCTCTTCCCTGTTTTTCTCTGTGTCTGTCCTCTCTTTTTTTTCATATGAGGTTGGAATGTGAAAATGACTATTCTAACTTGAAATAATAATACCAAGTGAAGAAATGAGAATGAGGGCTGATTAGTAGGGCTTTTTGGCTTATTTTTTAGCTTAAAAGCAAAAAAGTCATTTTTTTAGCTTTTTTACTTTTTGCTTTTATTTATCTTTAGCATATAAAAGTAAAAAAAAAAAAAATAGCCTTTTTTTGCTTATAAATAAAAAAAGCTAAAAAAAAAAAATGTACTAAAAGAGTATGAGAAGTGGCAACTGGCATCCAATTCCAGCTTATTCCCTTCATACCAATCATATTCTTAGGGGTTTCAAAACGAATTTTTTTGTCTTCCAGAACAGTTTAGACACTAACCATACCCAAAGGGTTCAACCTCTTTTGAACAGTTCGTAACTACCACCAAAATTGAGTTGTGTGGGTTGCTTTCCCAAAAAAAAAAAAAGAAAAAAAAAACCTCTTTTGAATAATTCTTAACTACCACCAAATTTGAGGAAAGGCCGGGTGCTTCTTTTTTTTGGTTAGAAATTGTCCAGATCTTCGACTGATTATTTTTCGAGCTCATGCAGTACTATTCTACAAACAAATTATGTAAATTTTATATATTTAGAGATGACAAAATAACTCGATATCTCGAGTTCTCATCCCGCCCCGCCCTTGTTGGTACAAGTATTAGGTGATATTAATTAAGGTGAGACGGGTTTAAAAATAAGGTACAAAAACCCACTCCAATCTGACGTCGCTCTGTTTATAAATATATATCTATTTTTATATGTATATATTTTATTAAAATAAGATTATTCTGATTTTTTTTCTTATTTTGTGATTTTATCTCTTACTTTGTCGACAATTGTTTAAAAAAATCACTCAGAAAAAGAAAGCGGGGTGGGACGAGGCAGGATGGGTTTGGGAAGGAGTTAAGCAGGGTGGGTGGGCAAGTACCAGGGGAGGAGTTACTATGGCAAGACAGGGATGGGATAGGGGTCCCTGACCGAAACTCGCTTTGTTGCCATCCTTACATAAATTGGATGAATGATGGCTGACCACAAAAAAATGTAAGGAGAGATTGAACTTGAGATTTCATGTGCCTAGGGATGGCAAAATATCTCAATATATCAGGTTCTCGCCCCGCCCCTATTGGTACGGATATGGGGTGATACTAAACGAGGGCGGGACAAGTTTGGGAACAAGGTGCAAAACTCGTCCGTCCCAACCTGAATGCGCTCCGTTTATAAATATATATTTATTTTTATATGTATATATTTTATTAAAATATGAATATTATATTTTTTTCTTATTTTTTGTGATTTTATTTTTTACTTTATCTGTGATATATTTAAAAAAATAATAAAATAAAAGAAGCGGAGCGGGACGGCATGAGGCGAGTTTGGGGAATGATTAACTAGGGAGAAGTGAGTTTGAGGGGAACAATTACCATGACAGAGCGAGGATGGACAGAGTCTCCTAACCCAAACTCGCCCGTTGCCATCCCTACACGTGCACCCTGTATCACTAAGGATATCAAAAGGCAAAGGAATATCTGATGCGTTTCTCTTTCCTATAACTAATCAATACTTTCCCTTAGAAAGAGAATTCTTTTCTTTTGAGGCATCTAAACAACTTCACTTTTGTAACTTCTATTGTTAACCCAAAATAAATAAATAAATAATGTAAAGATGTTTAATGTATATTAACACAGGTTCCCATAATTTTCAATGCTAAACTTTCTAAAAGAAGGTATTCATCCATATCATAAAATTGAGTTGGATCAAACCTTCTAGCCACCCAATTCTAGATAATAGATAGATATTTATCATTTTATAATCCTTTATGATATTCGATGATTTCAAATTCTCATACCAAATGAACTGCATACATGATAAAGGGAAGGAAGAAAATATGGTACCCATATAAACTAATACATAAATTTCATATCTTGTTTTTTTTTTTGTAATTCAAAGTAGACGTGCTACATGTAATGAATAATCCCTTTCTTATCCACAAACTCCCAACTAAAAACCTAAATAAAAATCAGAATAGATCTAAAATATCTCTTACAATCCCCAAGAAACTTTGCATGTTAAGTCAGCTGGCAACTCCAAAATATGAATTCTTATGTATGTTATTACAATCAATTTAAAATTTTTGTTAACACATATGAAATATTCGTAAAGTAAAGCTAGATTATAGAAGATAAACTAGGTGGAAGATTTGAACATAGGCAGGAGGTGGAACTCACTCAACACAAAGGTTTCTCAAACACCTTTTCCTAAATTATATTATCCCGAACACTAACATTAACTCTCTCTCTCTCTCTCTCATCCACTCTTTTGACTGCAATCAATGACCATTCATATATTTGTAATTATAAGTGAGGAAAAAGGGTAATGATTGTATGTTTCTCATTGGGCCTCCAACACAAACTCAAAAGGCAAACCCTCCCCTCCACTACAAGCCAATGGCACTTTATAGTTCAAATTTCTTTGATTTGAACACTGCATCATTACTTTTGACTTGATTGTGCTCATCAAAAAATATAAGATATGATTGCATCAAGCGGCGGATGTGGGGTCTGTCTCTCCAATAATTTCACCTTTGTGTATATATGATTATATGTAAGATGATGATAATGAAATACATTGCAGTGCTTTGAAAAAGGCCTCAATTTGTTCAAAGTGTATTGAGAAAAAGCCAAGTCTATGATAGGGATATGATGGGCACAACAATTATTGCCAGTGTATTACCCATTAAAAAATAAAAGAAAAAGCCCATATTGGCCATTTGTTGGACCCCAAGCATTACTATCACTCATTGAGTTATTAGTGATTATTTTCCAATGATATAAAAAATATAAAAAAATGAAGTGTAAAAATTTGAATCTATCATTTTAAAATAAAGTACATATTAAAATAATTTTTAATTATAAAATTATCCCTGCTACATAATTTTGATGGAAAATTCTCTACAAAATTAGAAATTTTCTTTTTTTTTTTTTTTGTTTTGGTTTAATGAAGAGTTTTCTGTGCCAGTAGACAATTCCTAAACCACCTAATGACCTCAACAAAATCATGATTAGAGAACCATTTGAACTCTCATTGGCTAAATCCTCATGTACAATTGGACCTAATTTTGTTATCATAAAGGCTCTTTCTCATACCATATTTTAGTGATTATAGTTCTCACCGCCTTTCTAACCTACCTTTCATCCTATCAAAAGCTTGCAAACTGATATTTATTTTTATACATATTATGATTACTTAGGGTTTGAATCATGATGAGCTCCTTTTCTCGCTTATTAGCATAGTTTCTTCGGGTATAGGGCATACTTTTTCGTGCATTTTAGTGCTTGAAAAGAGTCATTAATAACTCTTAGGAAGTAAAACCTACTTCAAACTTTTATTTTTATAAATTTTTTCATACATTAAAGAAAACAGTTATAGTATCATGATAGAACACATGTCAATCAGGGAGGACTGAGTGGAGCCAAATATTGAAGCCCGGATTTGATTGAACGGGTTTGGCCTCTATATCGAGGGCTCACTTAAGGATTTTCTTTACGTACATGTTTCTGTATGCTCTTTAAAACATCAAAATTTTACCTTCCTAATTCATATAATCTTTCTAATCAAGTGGATGAACTGCGTTTTAGTCCTCAAATTGGCGAATTGATAGTTGGTTGCCATGGATATTACTGAAGCATTAAAACACATACTACATACACCCTTCTATTGAATTTTTTGCATAAAAACATCTATAATTTAGCAAAGAAATGACTACTTTGTTCCTTTAGTTATTTCAATTTATACATTTAAGTATTTTTGAAGAAATTGAAGCATATAAATTTAAAATTATTTAAAATATATGTACATTTATATTTAAATATATTAACATAAATGTGTACACGAGCTTTAAAGACGGTCCCGTTCTCGAAATATTTTTACAAAAAATGATGCTCGCTCCCATTCCTGCATTGCGAAGTAGTTGAGACTTTTAAACCCGGTTTGATTCGTTTGAATGCCTACACAACACATGCACGTCAAAGGAGGTGGTGTGACCTGAAATTGATAGATTCTGTTGTTGAGATATGCCTCATAACAAGACCTTATTGAGTGCAAGGTATACAAAAAGCTACCCTTGCTGCTATAAAAGCCATAGCCTACCCCCAAGATCTTAGGTTATATTTGGTACAAAAAAAATTAAATGTAATATAATTGTCATTCTCACTTTTATTAACATTCTTTTCTTTGATTGTTCCATTTATTCATAGAAAGAGAACATAAAACAAAACTTGATAACATTTTTATTTTCAAATTTCTTGAAAAAAAGAAAAAAGAAATATGTTTGTACCAAACATAGCCTTAGTCCTTTTCTTGTTTTCTCTGCATGCAGTTACTCTTTCTTCCCTTTGTGCTTGCTATTTTGTACTTTATTTATTAGAATACTAGCCGTGTGCAAGCAGAATGCACATGAACACCACATATGATAGAGATAACATGAGAAAGTGGAATTAGATAGTTTTATGCTATGTTGTTCAAGTGATGGTTTTCACAAGATAATAAATTTACATTTCACCCTTGACTTTTAAATTGGTTACCAAAAAAGGAAACGATCCAAAATTAAATCGAAAAAAGAAAGAAATACAAACAACATTAAAAAGGTGATTGCCTAATCAAATAAAATTTAATGATCAAAGCATCTTAAAATTTGAAGCAGTCCCCCAGAGCCACCAAGATGATTGAGAAAAGCAGTGGAACTCATAATTGTCAATGCCATACCCGCCAGTGAACCGTTTTCCGTTTTTGCCGTTGGTATGATACATACCAGTATCAGTACATTACTAGTTTCAAAGTTATCACTCTTAAGTATTATATTCTTATGAAAATTTACATTTACTTACAAAAACATAATATCAAGAAACTTATATTACATGTTAAAAAATTATTTAAAGACATTAATTGTCTAATATATGTTTAACATAAGTTTCAATAGAAATTAATCATCAAATAAAAGAAAATTAAATTATTTTAGAATAAATTACACAGAATCCAGTACCATTTGATAAATTTAGTGTTAGCCAATACCGCCTAATATGACCGATATCTACTGGCATTAGCTGGTACTTTGATCGGTACAGAACTCAACCTTCTTTCTAGTGTTTTATGACCGGTACGGTGCAATATTGATAACTATGGCAGAATGATCAGTACTGAGTGTGCATATGCATGTGTTTATGGTCATTACGAAATGAGATGCACTAAAACTAGCAAATTTTGCTTCAGCTCAAATATACATTAATGCTACAGAGGTTACAAATTAGAAAAACAGGAGAAAACCTGGATTAAGCTGTTAAAGAATGAGGGAATAAATGCAGATAAACTTACAAAACCGGTAAAAATAAAATGGCAAGCTAATATGACAAAGAATGGCACTAATTGCATGACTCTAATATACATGTGTGTACCTAGGGTTGCCTTATATATAAAACATATACAGAAGGGCGGCTAGACAAAAGATATTCCCACCCCATATGTGAAAGCATAATATTATCGGGAAACTTGATTCATTAAAGAACTCACAAAGAAGTTGACGGTGTTGTTTTTGAAGAAAAAACCCGTAAGGTCTCAGAAGGGTTCGACAAATCTACAGCCTTTCCAAGGTCGAGTAAAGGTTTTAGTCTTCTCTCTACCTCAGTGCTCTGTAAATTTCTCTCCTCAATAATCATAGACAAAGCAGATTTGCAAGAATCCTCATCCCTAAACGCCAGGGTCCATCTCCCATCAACCAAACCAGTTGTCTTCAGCTTTCCTTGGGCACCATATTTAGGAGTATCCGTGAAGGGAAAAGTGGATGGACGGATCCGAACATGTAACCATCTTGAATGCTTATCATCTATTCTTGGCTGAAAGACAAAAAGACAAGAAATATGGTAATTTGTAATTTATATCATTCTAGACAGTTCGTGGTAAGCTAATTACACAGTTGGGGCATATAACCAGAAATATCTGATGCGATATAGGGACCACCAAAGTGAAAACATGGTATAGAAGGATATAGATTGACACGAGGTTGTTACATTGAGTGGTACAGACTATAGCGCAGTTATGAAAGAAAATTCCAAGCAGGGAAGGAAATTTTTCCTAACAAAATTCATAATAATAGGGCAGAGTGGAGACCAAAACAAGACTGGACTCCATGGTCGTGCAGCTCTTGCTAAGCACAATTATTACGGAGAAAACCTTTCAGCTCCCCACTAGTTTCCAGCAACCATCAATTAGATATAGGCCTAGAAATAGCAGGGACGGTGTGCCACTGTTTTTATTGAAATAAGCACATGATATATTAGTTACGAAAGAGAGTCAAAACAAAGGATCACTTACATCACAGCCAGCCAAAGGTGCAGTAACACGAACAACTCCATAATGCTGTTTCAAAGGTGATTCTTCTGCAAGAACAACCCACCCAGATGTTCCAACAGATATTGCTAGAAAGCAAAAATGGCGCTCTTTTCCCCTCTCAAATGAAATTCTACAAGGCACTGCATCAACTGAAGACCAGCCAGTAGAAGATAAAAAAATCCATAAGGAAAAAAAACTGAATTAAATAGCTGAATTCAATTATAATGAAAAGAACTTGACTGAATAGCCGAATTCAATTATAATTTCTTCAAGATATTGACAAAATGAGTAGGGTTTTAACGTAATAGAGGAGCCATATATAAACAAAGAAATAAATAGAACGCCATTTATATAGCCATTCATTATTTGAATTAGTAAACACACATACATGTGTGTATGCTCATATACCTCCTAGCAATGTAAGCACAAGAGAGAAAACTAACCAAGTTTCAAGGCAGTGCCTGGTCTTGGACCCAACGGATCCAGGCCAGCAGCTTTTGCTCGGCACTTTCCAGGGACATCAACTGGAGCGTTGAGAGGGGGTTGATCAGGCAAAGCTCCACCAACAGAGAAAATTTGGAGTTGATGAAGAAGTACAAACACCTAAATTGGAGACAATAATAGATTATGAAGAGAGCAAAAGGAAAACGAATAATGTGCACAGAAACACCTTAACACATTAGCATGCTTACAAAATGTGTATAAATGCATGGTATGTTGCTTTTTGTGAATTGTCATATTCAACTAATGGTATAGCTTTTTGTAAAATTGTCATATTCAACTATGGATGCTAATAAATGGTAGAAAGAAGAGCTGGAATCCAGGGGCCAACAAATAATTGTCTTTTGTGTTTTTTTTTTGGGGGGGGGGATCAAATTGTACCCTAGTTATTACATAATAAAATCCTTCCAATATTACAAATTGGCCTTCCAGGATGAACTTGTGCCCTCTTCTTAGTTGTTACAATTTAAAATCCTTCAAATATCATAAATTGGCACTTCATAATACCCCGCTACCACTTGCCCGTGCATCCAGAATTGCGAACAGGTTCTCCTAATGATTGATTTCAATAAAATTGTCAGCATGACCTATCTCACCTAACAACTATCATTTCCCCATGTACATTGCTACCCCTGATTGGATTCATTTCAACCATCCCAATTTTAATCCCATCACAGTATTTTGATTTTTTTACCAAGATTCAAAAGGAAATATTGACCTCTTCAGGTGAGTAGCCCAAGAAGTCATTCTTTCAACAGTGTAGGAGATAGTCCTCGCATGGGGACAGCTCGTTGTTTGAGTCCTCAGAGGGGGACCAGGAGTAAGAAGAAGATGGAGGAGGAGGAGAGTTGGTATTGTTAATCTAGTGGTCTGTCCACCTCTGGCAGTAGCTGGGCTTGCAAAAGTGGGTGCAGCAGAGCCAGGCTTGAACATGGAAGAGGATTGGGTTTCTGGGAAACAGAAGAAAGCTTCAGGCTGGGTCCTGAAGAAAATAAAAGGATTTAGTAGGTTTTAAGGATCTCCTTCGAGCTAAAAAGCACGGAGACACCGACGTGGTAATTTTCAAAAGGTTTAGGACACTACATGGCAGGAACACGACAACAAATAAGGCTTGAGCATGGGAGGAGCATTGGGTTTCTGGGAAACAGAAAGAACCTTCAGACTGGGTACTGAAGAAAATCGGCTTCAGGGTCTCCTTCGAGCTAAAAGCACGAAAACACTAACACAGTAATTTTAAAAAAAGATCAGAACACTACACAGTAGGAACACAGCAACAAGTAAACAAATATACTTTTTTATGTATGTACATGAAAATAATAACTGTTTTTGTTTTTCTACATTACAAATATATTTACATTTTGTTAGATTCAATAAGACATTATTTTCTTCATTCTACATATTAAAAAAGAAGTATGAACAAAAAATCCTAATACTAATTTCAGAAAACTCTATTATAAACACTATTATAAACAAATTGAAATTTTTAGGCTTTAGAATTCCTAAAATTAAAAGGTCTAAATCCATATTATATTTATTTTATGATTCAATTCCAAGTGATTTTCTACAAACTTTCAATGCGTTTTAAGTGTCTAAGTCATAGACACATGCGTTGAAGCGACATACATGAGTGTTCCCCAAGTATCTTAAACATGTCTAGTTCTGAAAAAATTAAAAATTATAAAACACGTTTGGATTGTGTCTGACACATGTTGGGGAGTGTCCAATGAGTATCGTGGTCAACACGAATACAACAAAATCTTAGAAATGTCCATGCTTCTAAACCTTCAAGGGTTACGAAGAAGAGGCCATAAAATTGTTCAGAAACAAAGAGGAGATGGAGGAACCAGACTAGGGGAGCTGAGAAGGAAGGGGCTATAGCTAGACCAAGCAGGAAGGAGGTTGAAAAGGCTTGGAAAGTTTGTAAATTATGAGTCCAAGAAGATTAAATGTGGAGAGAAGTGCAGCAGATAGTATTGGAAAAGCTATGGGGGTTGAATTGAATTTGGTGTCCTTATGTAGATATAAACTAATTTTATACAACGTAAGAGCCTTGAATGAACCCATATAAGGGTAAAGTAGAGAGAGCTTTGTTATGGAAGTGGAAAAGGGACCTAGTTTGCTTGCAAGGGGACAAAAATGGTTGTGTCGGAGGAGGTGGTCAAGAGTGTGTGGGGAGGGCAGTGGGTGCAGTGAGAAAGCTTGGAGGCTGAGGGCCAAATTGGGAGAATCTTCTTCTTGTGGGATTCTAGGAAGTATGCCAAGAAGGGGTCAATTTAAGAAGTACGGACACTTCTAAGAAGGTGTCATGTCCGTTTCAAACGCGGCACTTCGTCAGACACTCCCTTGACATATGTTGGACACGTGAACAAACACGTCTTATTATTTTATTATTTTTTTTAGAATCGGACACTTTGGAGACATGCATGTCCATCACTTCGACAGCTGTGTCCAGCAATTACACATGAAACACGTTGCGAGTTTGAAGAAAATAACTAAAATTCAATTATAACATAAAAATAATATGATTTTGTACCTAATTAGATGTATAAAATGTAGAATACATGGTTTTTCTATTATAATTAGTGTTATTTTTGTATTTTTTCATTATCTTTAGGTAAAATAATTTTATATAGGACATATAAAAAATATATAATTTTGTCGAGTCCGGTATTTTTTTAAAATCTTCGTGTCAACGTTTCAATGTTATATCGTGTCCATGCTTCTTAGGGGTCAATATTGGGTCTTTCTCAGTCCCAAGCTTGTTTGAGAATGTGTCTAGTTTTATATGGGCCTTCTCTGATGTTTATGGCCCGAACAAAGATGTTGACCATACGAGATTATGGGAAGAGCTATAAGATGTTATGGTGTTTAAGGGGTCATTTTAATTGGGAGACATTCCCTTATGAAAGGTTGGGTTGCTTGGTGGATAATAGAGCTATGAGAGAGTTCTAATCTTTCATTACATAAGAGGAAAGAGAGTCATTGGTCTAAGGAGAAAATAGAGGCGCTGAGACCTAGGTCACATAATCTGCCTACCTAGGTGGGCCAATTGCGCACTAGGTGGCGGATTGGCTGATTGAATGCGAAATCTGGTCAAAGTCGCGGATTGGTTTGGTCAAAGTTGCGGTTTGACCAGCGAATTCAATTCAGACTAATGATTGAGTGACACGTGTAGCAGCTCACAATTAATAACATACAGCGGCATGCATCCCAGACAATTTCCTTCATCTGGGAAGCCATAAGCATGCAGTTGTGCACAACTAACACACTATTATAATAAAAGACATTAAGCAGAGTTGAACCTGTAACATCTTTGGCATGAAATGACACAACATCCACTGGGCTGCTCCAAATTCTGTGACATTTCTGACCATTTTTATATTTTATTAAGGAGATTACTTGTGTATACAAAGAATAACTTTATTTCAAATGTTAAAACAACATAAGGCATATATAATTACCAATAATATTCAAATTTAAAAAATATATATAAATTAATATAGAAACTCTGAAGGCGCTCTCAATCTACGCATTTTGAAAATTGACGCTCTTGCGCTCCCGCTCCCGCTACCGCGCCCGCACCCGCACCAACTCGCTGCACTTGTGACTTAGGCTGAGACATTATATGACCACCAAAAGGACCTTTATCACATGGTGCACTAAACTTATAAAGGGGCTAACCATCTATGTCCTGCATCGACCGCTTTCTCGTTTCAATGGATTGAGAAGAACATTTCCTGGCGTGAGCTAGTCTTGTCTTCCTAGGCAGGCTTCTGATCGCGTGTCTTATCTTATTTGATGGGTGTGTGGTTAAGGACTAGTCCTAGCCCCATTTTGGTTGGAAAATGTGCAGGTGAGGGAGGAGGAGTTCCCAAGCATAGTCAAGGGTTCATTGGAAGAGTATGCGGTAGAAGGCTCTTCAAGCTTTTGCTTGGCAAGGAAGCTAAAATTCCTTTGGGAGAACAAGACGACGTGGAATTAGGAGGTTTTTGGTTTGAGTAGAATTAAAGATAGCCAGGCTCCTAGAAGAAATTAAAGTCACAAATGAAAAGTGGAGGCCTGGTATTCTAAGAAGAAGGCGAGCAAGGCTGAAAAAAAGGGAATGCTGGGATGGTGGCCAATGAGTGCGTGGATTTTAGGTTGAAGAACAGGGAACTAAACCACACTTGCAAGCCGAACATGGAAAAGGTGTATGATCATGTTTACTCGAATTTCTTATTATATCTAATGGACATGATGGGTTTTGGGAAGAGGCAGTGTGGGTGGATTAGATTTTGCATCTTGACAATGGAGTTTTTAAGTTTCAGTGAATGGGATTCCTAGAGGATTTTTTTGTGAGGTCTAGCTAATTAGGCACTTTTTCGCCATTCTCTGTATTATTATCATGGAAATGTTGAGTTCCTTAATGGCTAAGGTAGAGGTAGAAGGGAGGATGAGGGGATGAGGGGATGCAGGGCTTTCAAGTGGGGAACAGGGAAGATGGTGGAAGTGGGCACACTTTAAGGGAGTGTCGGGGTTGTGGATCAATCTAGCTAAGAATGAGCTTATCCCAGTTGGGGAGGTAGGCGAGGTTGAGAGGTTGGTGGCTAAAATGGGGGTGTAGTGTTGGCTCATTGCCTTGGGTTTACTTGCGGCTTCTATTGGCCGCATCCTATAAAGCCATGATTGTTAGGGATGTGGTGTGGAAGGTTTGGAAAGAGATTAAAGGTAGGCTTACCCTTACTATTAACAATACTTCGTCCAGTTTGCAAACCTATTTTTTAGCCCTCTTTACAATTCCTATATACGGAGAGGCACTTTCAGAAGTTGATGAGGAATTTCCTTTAGGGCGGGCATGGGAAGAGTTCAAGTACACCACTTGGTTATTGGGAGAAGCTGTGTTTACCACTACAGGGTGGTGGTCTGGAGATCATAAACCTAGAGGCTTTTATCAGAGCATTGTTCAGGAAATGAGTTAGGAACCTTTAAGGGTGAATATTTGGAAGAGCATTATGAGAGTTAATGATGACTTTTCAAGATTCGTGTTCTTGAAAGTGCAGAATTGGCATAGAGTGCTCTTTTGACAGGCCGTAGGACTCCTAAAGCAGCAAGATGCTTTTCAGAGGGAGATGTTCTCAAATTTGTATAGGATTGCGGCTGATACATAAGTTTTTGTAGCGGGTTGCTGGAGCTCCTCCCACACGGGTCATGTGGATGCGCTGTTTAGGACGTCTGTGTAGGATTGGGAAGTTAAGTCAGTTGAGAAGCTACTGAGATTGCTTCATGGTTGTTCTATTTAGTTAGAGGAGGAAGGCTTACCATGGTGCTAGTAAGGGGAAGTTCTATTGCCTCCTTTTATTGGATCCTTGTTGGGAACAGGGATTTAGCTTTTCCTTGGAAGGAGGTTTGGCTCTCTAAGGCGCCCCCAAAATAGTTTACTTTATTTGGCCGGCAGCTCGAGAAGCTATTCTGACTTTCAATAGTCTGAAGAGATGCAAATTCTTGATAGAGTAGTATTGCATATATAAGGAAGCAAGTGAGAGACACTGAGAATATGAACCACTTTCTATTGCACTTACAAATTGCTAGAGAGGTATGGAATATGTTGTACCTAGTTTTTGGTATAGAATGTGTGATGCTCAAGACAATTCTTGGAGTAGAGGTTATCCAAGGAGAATAGATAGGAAGGCTTGAGGGACAGCTCCTTTATGCCTTCTGTGGAGTTTGTGGAAAGAGAGAAAAAAAATAATCTTCTGAAAGGATTGAGGCATCTATTCCTTGTGTAAAGGGTCTCTTAGTTTTTTTTAATAATTTTTTAATTATTTTTTTTTTTCGTCTAAGACAGACGTTAAATTCTTTTGTTGACTTTTTTTGGACGATTTGTATATTCTTGTAGATATGTAGGAGGTTCGGAGTATAGCTCTTTTGTATACTTCGTGTAACACCTTGAAATCCTCATACTCACTAAGTTACACTCACTCTATAATTCTCTTTTAGGCATATATTAATTTCATACTTATACTTCTTTATTTATACACAACTAAAGAGGAGTAAATGTTGCCAGCACTTAGCAAAGTAATCATGAAAGTATTACTCCACTTAGATGAGTAGAGAATAAAATTTCTCCACTTGATAAGTGTGCCGATTATTTTCACCTAAATGATAATGAAAGTTAGCCCACTAAATTAGTGGAGAATAAAGAATTAGTAAAGTATTATACCTACTTCCTTTACTTCATCCTATAAATAGTAAATGTAGATGAAAGGGTTTGAATACAAGTAAGCCTAAACATAGTGAAGAGAGAAGAGTGGAGGTTAGAAGATTTTCTTAGATTTGTGTCAAGACTATGGTTATGTAATAAAATCATGTTACGATGGTGACATAGGTATTTGCTTTATATTTACTAATAAATAAAAGAGTGAATTATGCTTCTGCATTATAACAAATGTAGGTAATCAATTTTTTGGTTTAGTTCGGCCTTGGGTAGCTAAGCTACTAGCCGGTTATGATTGCTAATCTGCATAAGGTGGGTTTGGGGTAGTGACACTTCCTGTATATAGGGCTGCACCCCTTTTTTGACACCTGTTTCAATACAATGTTACTTATTAAGAAAAATAAAAAATAAAAACAGATTAGAAAACAGAATGAATAAATTTTCACAACAAAAAAAACAAAAAAAAAAAGCGAAGAAGAGTATGCCACATGTATTTCAAATACTCACCAGAGTTTAAGTTCTTAGTTAATTATCGTTGCTCCCTATCACACATGATACAGCATGCTATAAATAAGTCTACCCCCATTTCAATTTATCTTTTAAGTAATATTTTAGTCTCCACAAATGGTATATGATTTACAAATTAAATATATCGAGTAATTCAACCAATAAGTTTTTAGGGTAGGAGAATTTTCCAAGTGGTATATTGTTCTAATCAATGCACTACATATTTGAAAAAAAAAAATGATTAGAAAATTAAATAAAAGCTACTTTCCTGTTCCAAGGCATTTATTTTTAAAGTATTTACATAGATTGTTGCATATGACATACACTACACACACACAAGAAAAAAGAAAGAAAGAAAGAAACCAAGAAGGAATTCCTAGATCCACTGTTGATACAAAGGCACACAGGTTCACATTGCATATAATATACACTACACACACGCAGAGGAGGAAAAAAAAGAAAGAAACCAGCAAGGAATTCCTCAATCCACTATTGATACTAAGGCACACAGGTTCACAGCATCAACATCTACTAGATAATTTGTTATGCTTCTACAGAAGGAATTGCAAAAAATTGAGTTCAAACACAACCTTCACCAACTCGCACATTCTTTCACCAGCAATAAAAGATGATTCACCTGGAATAGCTTCTGCAGGGATAAGAGAGAACATTATCAAAAACTGCATAACCACATACAACAATATTATAAAAACAAATCCCTATTTCAAATTTTTGAGGCTAAAACTTTCAATTCCTTGAAACTTGTTTTACCTTCAAAAGCAGACTTCTGTGGTGGGAATAGCAGGCACTTGGGCTCTTTCTGAGGGGATGAAGCCTCAATTGCTACAAGAAAAGTTTCATTTGTCAACATACTACTAGAACACATTTAGTGAACTTCAGCCATTCATAATTACCAAAGTCGTGTACCTCTTTTGCACTTTCTCCACTCATCACAAAGGACTGTTATAAGGAGGTCAGGCCAGGTTCCTCTAGCCTCCGCAAGAAGACCACTAGTGCATTTGTTATATGAATCCTACACATGGAGAGACTACCGCGTCAATATACAATTAAGAATGAGCTCATCAAAGAAAATAGCTTGCAGATGTGAGACATGAACTAGGAAGATCCTATAAATGATGTTAGGCGAGTATTTGTAAGAATATTTCAAGAGGCACTTGAATATTATTTTTCTCTTTAATTTGTAAGCAGGTCAGCAGTAGCAGTTAGCAAGTCAGAAGGTGAAGACAAAGTTTAAGTTTCTAGGAAGACTGAGTCTTGGATAAGTAATGTGCCACACTTCGTCTCTAGAACCAATGGCATCTTCATGGCAAATTACAATACTCCAAAATGCTCATATGACTTTTTCATGTCACAAACTGCTGAATTTTAGAACATCTGTTAACTTATTGAGTCCTGATCAAACACCTTGTCTCTCTCTCCTTAAGGTTGGTTGCAATGTCACATGGAAATGAGGTTCAAAAAATGCCTCAATGGGGTTATTTGATGTTGCATTTTCAGATCTAAATGCATCAAATTTCACAGAGACCTTCATTATTCAATGATAGGTACTTGTACTAATCATGAATTCCTCCCCGTCAATCCCAAAGTTTGCTTTTAAATTCTTTAGATAAGAAACTAAATTAATAAGAAGGAAAGAAGGTACAAGAAGTATGACACAGTGTCCATCTCAAGGCAATTGGAGGAGGGCAGGTACCCGGCAAAGCAAACGACGAGAAAAATAGCCAACCAGCAGATAGTTACTTTTAGGCAGGCAACAAAATAATCAAGGCGGGCAACTGTCTCCTCTAAAGAAAAAGTGAAGCTCCTCTTCCAGCAAGCAATTTGGACAACTCAGGAGCCTCTCTTGACAACCACAGAAGTTCCTTATACATCCAAAGCTTCCCTCGTCAATAACCCTAACCACAAGAACCCAATCTCCTTGAGATAGCCTGATCCAAGATCAAAAATATATCTCCTTTCCCACAACACTACTGAGATGACCTCTGGATTGAGCTGCCCAAAGACAAGTAACTACAAGAACCAAAATTCCCCTCTCAATAACATGGGCAGAGAGAAATCTAGAACAAGTTTCTGTTCCAAGTTAAACAAGCTTCCATAAAAAGCAGACATCAAAATCAAAGATGTAAGACAGATTAGGAAAATAGAGCCTAAGGCTGCTTCTGGGGTGGGTTTTGGCTCTGCAAAGTTGCTAGGGTTATGGTTTAAGAAGCATGGACATGGACACCTCGATATAGCGATTTTCAAAAAAGGTTGGACACAACACGGCAGGGGATGGCATGGCAAAAATATACATTTGTTGTATGTCATATATAGAAATATTTTATTCAAAGATAATGAAAAAAATTTAAGTTAACACTAATTAAAACTGACAATCATGTATCCCATAGCTCACTTTTATTTTACAATTGAATCCCAAGTTATTTTCTTCATACTTACATGTTTCATGCATGTCTAAGTGATGGACACGTGTCCAAGTGACAGACATGTGTCTCCAAAATGTCGGAAGCGTGCCCGGTACTAAAAACAATAAAAAATAAAAGGACACATTTCGATGCATGTGACACGTGTCGGGGTGTGTCTGATGAGTGTCATGTCCAACACGAACACAACACCTGTCTAGAAGTGTCCATGCTTCTTAGGTAGAAAAAGCATCTTGGGTTTCTAGATGGAAAAAAGGTGAAATTTGGTTTGATTTTAAAAAAATTGCAGTTTTTTTTTTTGATAAGTAAAATTTATTCAAGAAAAGTCAAAAGAGGGCGCAAAACAGCTGTACACAGGCTGTACACCAAACTATAGGAGCCTGTGAACACTACCCCGAGAATGGTGATATTGTGGAAGAGAAGAAATCTTACCTAGACTTCCCTAGGAATTCCCCCCTGAAGACAAAGATTGTACAAAGTACCATGCAAAACTCCAAAAGCTGCACACAAATTCTCTAAAACTCAACTCCATAAAGTAAAAGAATTATGTAGATATTTATAGGTTGTTAGTTTCAACTTTCTTCTAATTCTACTAGAACTATGACTCCAAAATTAGGAAACTGGAAAACTCTTACCAACTAGAATATTTTAAATCTAATAAAAACTTCATATAAGACCCAATAACATTATATGACCCGTAACACGACATAGGTGACCCCTACAGCCTATATCTAGCATTTAGCAAAATTATCAAAATAACCCTAACTACTGAAACCCCACAAAAGACTACTAAATCTGTCCAAAAGCATTGCAGCTGAAAAATTACATAAACACAAGACTCAAAATAACCCTAAATATAATTATACAAAACCCTAGGTGTGCTACATGTGAAATTCCATATTTGCCCCTGTTTTTCTTTCCATACTTTGCATCAAGTTGAGTTCACCCTTGGGGCAGGTTTTCAAGTTTCAATATGAACTCTGCTTTAAAAAAAACAAAAGTAACTACGATCCAGTTCCTCAACATCTAACAAAGAGGAATATGTTGACTTCATGCCTTGATTTTGATGATAACAAAACTTTGTTTAATGTCTAATTATTTTACTTATTGTGCAGATTATATCATGCATTAATTAGACTATGACTTGAAGCTTAGTACCTTGAATGCATTAAAGAATTTGTGAAGCTTGCCAAGAAGATTTGAAGAGTGTTGAAACCTTAAAAAGATGAAAGAAGCTATATGGATTGAAGAATCTTAGATGTAATCAAATTAAAATGATTCCATCTAGAAGAGATTGAAGGTGCTAAAGACCAAGTGAAGTAAATATCACCAGTCTTGGAAGATCTTTTGGAAGAATTGATGAAATTTCAAACAAACCAAGTAAAGCCATGAATTGATTGAAAAAGCTCTTGAAGACAGCAGCTTGAACCTGAGCATATGAAATTGACAAGAGTCAACACATCCCCTCCAAAAGTCGACACTTGGTTCATCAGAAGTCGACACTTAGCTCATCAGGAGTCGACACACATAGACAGATTGTATGACATTAAGAAATCCACAAAAGAGTCGACACATGAGCCTACAGAAGTCGACACATGGACACAGATTGCATTACTTTAAAAAATCCTTAAAAGAGTAGACACATGAGTCCACAGGAGTCGACACATAGAGACAGATTACATTACTTTGAAAAATCCTTAAAAGAGTCGACACATGTACCTACAAGATGGTGCCTTAGAGATATATGCTAAAATTTCAAGGAGTCGACACTTGGTTCCTCAAGAGTCGACACATGGAGGTAGATTGCTTAAAGAGCAGTGTTTAGAACAGGAATGTGTCAACACATAAAGCCGAAGGGTCGACCTATGCCACTATGTCAGTTATATTTTTAAATATTATACAGCTCTTATCTTGCATTTAATGCAACCTCAACTATCTTCAACGACTAGAATCAAAACTAAGGCATATATACAAGACCCCCACAACATTTATAAATAGAGAGGACATACATACAAGTGCAGAATTGAATTTGAAGGCATAAACCCTAGCTGTTATAGTTGTTTTGCTGAGATATTGAGACATTTACTAATCTTACACTTATTCTATCCACTTTTTGAGAGAGATACTTTGCGTAAACCTCATTTACTCTATTTGGATGGGGTTTGTAAACCTGTGAGTTTAAATGTTCTTGTTAAAAACACTTATAAGTTTGAGTGAAGTTGGACAAAATCACTTAAGGAGATTTAAGAGCTTGAGAAGAATTCTTGTGAGAAGTGAACTAGGCACTTGGTCAACTAGCACTTACTTTATAATTCTTCATTGCATAGTGGAAGAGCTGTCAAAGGGGTCTTGAGGGTGAAGACGTATGTCACGAGTTATGGCTGAACCTCGGTAAATCATTGTGTTCATTTTGTAATATGTTTTTCATTTTTTGTTTGAGATTGCCTGAACACATTGCACACACTATGGTTTTGCTATTAGATTGATTAATTAGATTGTTTAATCAGTTTTTAGTTAAAATTATTTGTGATTATTTTTGAAACTCAATTCACCCCCCTTCTAGGATTGCACTCTTGGGCCAACAGAATATCTTAAAACTCTTTTGAAGTTGAGCCCCAATCAAAGCAAGGAAACCACTCAATCCCACATCTCTTCCAAAGAGGGCTCTTTTCCTTTTAAGGTTCTACATACCTTTCTGGGCAAAGAACATCAGAGTGTGAGAAGGATTAGACATATAATTTTTCATTCTGATTGTCTAAACCAAAGTCTAGAAGGATATATCCAATAAGTATGGAGTTTTATGTTAAGAAGCAAATGAATCTCAGCCATAGAAAACCACCACTCCCAAAGAGCTTAAGATATCGAACAATAAAAAATTACTGAATCACCACTATTTCTACAATGGATTCACATTTTGGGTTGCTGGCTTGTTAGGTCATTCTCACTAGTAATAGATCTATTTCTACAATGGATTCACATTTTGGGTTGCTAGCTTGTTAGGTCATGTTCACTAGTAATAATGTTCTCATGAGCCATATAATACCAAAAGCTTTAACTTTCGATCAAACTTCCAAATCAAACGGGTAGCCAGCTAGAGTGAAAAACTCATTTCTTAACAGAAAACAAGTTATACTTTGAGGTATATTGATGTGTTGTGACATGCCAATCCCCAATTTACATGAATGGACTATTTATTTTGAAGGTAGGGGAAGATTTGCAAGGCATGATTTGTTATGGGGCATGCTTGGACCTTGACTCATCAAGTTTTACATTGAATCAGAGTACTATTTTGTTTGTGTTTTAGATCAGCCTCAAATTACTCTTTTACCATTTTTAACACTAAACCTACTTGGTTTTTATAACCAAGCTCGATTCAGTCTAGTTGATGCAAGAGTCAAATGACAATTGTCAATTGAGTCATTAAATTTTGTATGAGTCTTTTCTAATTATATTGTTGTATTTTCTTTGTTTTTAGATTTTTTTTATGATTTTAGGGGTAAAATTTGGGGGCTTAAGTTGTTACTGTGCTGAGAAGGGGTGTTCATGTGGTGATTGCTTGTAATTAAGGTTTTGCAAGACCTCTAAAATGACCTCTTAGGGGAAAACAAATGAGAACACAGAGACATAATGAAAAAATTGAAATATTCCAAAGAGCTTCCCTCTCCTGCCTTTTTTCTTCTCTTTCTATGTTTATCGCTTTATATAGCATATTTTTTTCTAAAAATTTGGATGCTTTATTTGACCACCACAACACCAACTGTAGGCAGCACTAACTTATGTTTCCTAAAGCTGCCCTTCACCAGATTCCATGTCGCTTTAGCAAGAAAAAGTATCTATTAACCCTTGAAACATATTACTTTCTAAGGAAAATTTTCTGCCAAATGTTTAACAAAGTATGCATTTGGCAATGCCATACATGTTTTTTGTGCAAAAGGATAACAGATGTACTAAACACAATAAATATTTATATAACCGATATGTTTTTTATTAGAATTACATATACTAGCATAAAAAAGAACAACAAACTAACTCAACCAAAAGAATAAAATTATTTTTCCTTTCCCCTTACGATTGGATTATTCCATACTGCAAATCTGCAAGAAACCTTAAGCTCTGCCACACAAAATTCTCATTCTTTTGGAATTAAAAAAAAAAGGGAGCAAGGAAAGAAATCAATGGATGATATGAACTCCCAAACACATTGCTTTGATGGACGCATGAGCTCTACATGCACATGTCTAAAGCCCCCGGACACACTTTAGACACTTGCAGAATACACGTGTCCATTGCTTACACACCCATGAAACACGTTATAAGCTAGGATAAAATAACTTGAAATCCAATTGAAAAATAAAAACAATGTGGATTTGTACCTAATTTGACGTTTAAGTTATGTAATACATGATTTTTAATTTTAATTAGTGTTATCTTGCAATGTTTTCATTATTTTTGAGTAAAATATTCACATATATTAAGATCATGATAGATTCACCTAACCATTCTATTACATAAGTAAAGCCCGAGCGAGTGCAAGCAGACCCTTGATTATATTATTAATGGTGGATGACATATAAAAACATATAACATATATTTTCTACCGTGTCCCCACTATGTCATGTACTGCCTTTTTTGAAATTACCATGATAACATATCAGTGTTGTGTCTGTGTTGCATGTCCTTGCTTCTTAGGCTTTAGGCGAGCATTTCATTGCCACCATGGGAACAGTTTTGAAACAGCAAGGAGCAAATACCAAAAGCTCTTATCAGAAAAGGCATTTTTTATAGGTCAAGATATGCAAAAAAGGTGCTTTCTATCAGCTTCCTTTGAAGGTGTTTAGTAGTAGAAACTGCTTTCATGTGGAATTGATAACAATGTCATTTTTTTGTTCATTCATCAATACAGTTTACTGTTTACTAGAAATATTATTTATTATTTACTTAAAAGTATTATTCATGAATACCATAATACCATTTACGTATTATAGAAGTATCATAATATTTTTTTTTTCCTAATAAGTGATGGTAAATTTGTATCAAAAGAGCGTCAAGGGAAGCTACCCATGTACATAATAGAGTCGAAAAACCAAAAAGCCTCACAGGCAGTATACTGCTTACACTTCCAAGGTATCTATGAATCCAAAAACTAGCCTAAATTAGGTTAAGTCCTACCCAAAGTCAACTATATAATATCTATAATTCTTCCTTTTTTTTATACTAATATTCCTGATTTCTAATCCGGAAGCCTCTAATGATCTGATCTATAATGATCTGATCAATAGGATTTTCTTTTTAAGCTAAAAGCCAACACATAAACTCTTAAATACAAACAAGTGTGAAAGACAACACTCTTTCATTATTATATCAACACCATCTGACCATCATTAAGGTTTAACAAATGATAGCATTTTTGCAAGAAAAATAGTTTAAGTTTATGTGATTTTTCCATCTAGGATATAAATTTCAAAAACTCCAAAAATGCCCAGCCTGTTTAACAAGAAGCCACTTTTAACTCCTCTTTCTAACCTGGAATTCCGGCCATAACAGACAATGTGAGAGTAAAAGCTAGAAGATGTCCAAGCAATTCATGGGAATCCATAACATGCAAGGCCTTACAACCTGTTGTAGTGGTGCTGCAAAAAAGTCTACACAGTAAAGATTAAGGCATTGCACTTTGACTGGACTTTCTTCATTTCTCTCTATTTCAATAATTAATATAATTTTAAAGCTCGACTTCCTACCTGTGACCATGTATTTTTCTATCCTTTAATTAGTATGATACCATACATGATTACAATGAATGCTGACACAGGCCATACGTGACTGCCACTGACATCAACAAAAATGTCATGATCCATACATAGAATGAGGAAACACAGACCCCATCTCTTCCAGGTCAGTAACCTACACTACCCGTCAATATAGCAACGACATAATGATTTGAGCAATCCGATATTCATTAGTATTACAATAGTACTCATAGTTACAACTTACAACGATGACTCAACAGAGGGAACACATGGACCCTATCTGTTCAATACATCAAAAGTACATCATACTTTGAGCAATTTGAGATTGTTTGTGTTAGATTAGTGCTGCTTTTTAACAAAATAACATAAAATTTTTATATATGCTACATCAATAAAAGCTATCTACCAATACATCAAACAAGACAGGACACCATATCAGATGGAGTATCTACTGGATCCTTAGGATATAACTTACTTTGAGCAATTTGAGATGATAGCTATTGAACTCTGCCTCACTGTAAGGAAGCAACTGACGCAAAAGCCAACCACCATTCCACAATGTTTCTGCAGAAATATTTGACCTGCAGAAAAGACTGACCAATGCGTCGAGCACCTAAAATCAAAAGATATACCTTATGAGAATATAATAGAAAACTTGAAAAGAAATTATGAACTAAAATTACAAGTTCATAAACTGTCCTTGACCAAGACATCAAGAGCAAACTTTCAGGCTCATAAGCATATGGTGGCTAGGCACAAAGCAATACACACATTGGTCACTATGTAAAGCACATAAGAAGGCTGGCAAGATACCTTTATTGTTACAAATTTAAAAAGAAAAACTAGTAAAGACTAGAGAAGATCCACTCATTTAGCTGCGTACAACTGCAATCTTTCTGCTATGAGCACAGCATTCCATACCCATTTAGGGCGCATTTGTTTCGTGGGATAAAGCTGAGGGATTGGTCTACTAATCCCGTGTCCAGCCTTATCCTACGTTTGGTTGCCCAAAAGAAGTCGGAGTAAGCAATTCGAAGAGGGCCTTTTATCCTTTATACAAGAGATTAAATAATCCCGTGAGAGGTGGGATAGGCAATCAGGAAATTCGGGATTGGAAGCTAAATTACAAAATTATCCTCTGGAGGATTTGTAATCCTGAGATTTAACTGTTCCAGGATTCCTTATCCCCCTCACCCCATCCTGCAAAGGAAGCATGGCCTTAGTGCCTTCAAGATATTTTTTGTTTATTGTTTCATCAATACTTCCTTTCACCCTTTGTCATTGCTTTTTCTGGAGGTCTCATCGTCATGCATTTTCCTCTCTTTTGCATCCTACATGTCAGCTACAGGAAATTATGGCAGGTCAGGGTACACATTGAGGCTTAACTACTCACATTTGCAAATAATGTGCCTCAATGTAAGAGAGTAACTTGTACATATGTACAAACACGCTAAGAAAGTTAGGGAAATACTAAGAGCTAAAAAGCACGAACATGGACATGTATGGACACGACACAGGTGGAAACCGCAAAATTTTACATTTTATATATTTTTTATATATCCATATAGAAAATTTTTACTCAAAGATAATGAAAAAATGCAACATAATACTAATTAAAATTAAAAATTACATATTCTATAGTTTAAACTTCTATCTATTATAAAATCACATTACTTTTATTTTACAATTGGATTCCTAGTTATTTTTTTCAATCTTGCAATGTGTTTCCTATGTGTAAGTGATGGACACAGGTGTCTAAGTGACGGACACATGCGTCTCCCAAGTGTCCAACGTATGTCTGATTCTAAAAAATAATAAAATAATAAAATAATAACGCATTTGAACACGTGTCCAAAGAGTGTTGGGGGAATGTCCAACGAGTGTCGTGTCTGACACGGTATTAGACACAGATACGATACCTTCTTAGAAGTGTTCATACTTCTTATGACTAGGAGAGTAGGGGGGAACAGGAGTTCATTGTCACCAAGTTTATAGTTGTTTATTATTACTTTCTTTTTTGACTTACGGGAATTTTGGTAATTTAGTTTAGGCTGTACAGAGAGTGCCATAGTGGATGTTTCTCAGTCGGGCCAAATTACTAATATCCGTCAGGCTAGTGGGTCTAAGTTTTTTGTCTTTTACAAGGGTCCCAATATTGCTTGGGGTAGTCCAAGCTGTAGATGTACAAGGGTGGCTTCCCCTTTTGGTGCCTTTACATATGTGTGTATATATGTATACTATACCATTCTGTTGTAGTCCTCTACCTGATGTATTGGTTAATTTTGGAGTATAGAACAGAAATTTTTTTTAAAGGCTTTCACTCGTGATGTGTGATGCATGGTCCATCTTCCCTCAAATACAAATGCCTAAGAACCCAAATGTAATTGTACAGCCTTTCCTTCCTTATAATTTTCTTCTATTTAGTATTCATTGACTTTCAAGCCCACATCAAGCTATTTACTCATTGCTTTGCAGCCAAAAGTAAAAGATCCCAGATCAACATGTAATACAATGGAAAATGGCAACAACTGATACGTAAAAAATAAAAACTAAAAAGAAAAAAAGAAAACAGCAGTAAGAAAACTAGATTCTGTAAGTAAATAGTACTTGAAATCTGCCAACACGAGGGCTCACTCCAACTTCTAGACAAGAACATGACAATCCATACTGATCCTGCTCACAGCAAAAGAAAATGGAAAAGAGAACCAGAAAATATTAGACAAAATTTTAAACAAATATACATGGAACAATAAAATTTAAAAATTGCACAATAAAAGTAACACAACTGAAAATCTCTCCCATTTGTTCTAAAATTCCAATTTCCTTGCCGAATAATGTTCCTACCTCATGCATTGAGTATACCGTATATAACTGTATAACCAACAAGATGAGAAATGCAAACAAGCACACACAAGACACTCACGTCATGCACAAGTACTCGCACCCACATTTTGTTTCCAATTGACCCGAGTTTTACATTCAACACATTAATAATGCTCTTTCAACTTTTTAATTCCATCAAATTGATACAAAACAAAATTTGATCTCAGTATACACTGACATATGTAAGTCCTACCACAAAGTGGTTTTATGGGTTGGATTCAAGCAAACAATGAATATGGGAGTTTACACAGTCAAGCAAAAACAATTTGGTTTGTTATGCCCAAAATGCTTTTGTGAGGATAATTTTAGCCATCTATGCATCCATCAAAGTTAAACAATAAAAAAAATAAAATGCCAAGAATTCACCTCACCCTTCAGTGAGTGCAACTCTATGCAAACAGACCAGCGTGGATATCGTTGGATCACCCTTTTGGTATGTTAGCAAGAAGGTAAATCGCTTTTTTTTTTTTAATAACTAAGAAGGTAAATCACTATTGTCTCACTTCTCAAAAAAAAAGTTAAATTACTATTGTCTTAAGAAACACATAATTTCGTCTAGTCAGATAAAAGAAGGGCAAGAAGTTATTTATTAAGAAAAATAGAAGTGCACATGGACAAACTTTTCCTTCGGATATTAGTCTAGCCGAATTGTGCCAAGATAATACAGCATTTTGTCTTTGAACCTATTTCTTAACTCTGTGGAGCAGAATATGAAGCAATTTCTTTCTGCAATAGTGAAGATTAACTCAAGGGTAACAAGAGTAATAATTGGGATGGTGTAAAGCTAAACAAATTACTTCTGCTCCAAGAACATCGGATTGTGTTGATTGAAAGAGATGTGAATCTGCCTAACAGATTTCTTGAGATAAAACACCTTTTGTTTGTCAACCAAGATTACAGATTTAACTCGAAGTAAATTAGTAACTATGGTAAAGACGTACAGAAAAAGAGAGGCCACACAATGCCAGGGGAGAGGCATGGGGTTGGGGGAAGAATGTTGTTAAAAAGAGACGAGCAGCAGCAACAGCATAGATACCTTTAGCTTTCGTAAATAGCTATCAAGTTCACTAGTGATGCCATCTTTCATTGAACTACTTTCTGAAGAAAAAAGCTGTTCTTCACCTGAGCCCTCACCCACCAAAGCTCGCTGCAGTGACACAACAAAGAAGGCACTCCACTTCAACCAATCAACAGACCATCACGGGATATTATAATTTTAGCATATAATACAAAACTTTCAAATAGCTGACCTTGATCGAACAGATAAATGCTATTCAAGCTAATTGAGAAACCCATAGTTCATTAGAAAATTTAACCCTTGTTCTTCTTTATCATAATGTTTTAAACTAGTCCTTATAATAAAGATGGTATTGTATGGGGAAGTTTCTCTAACATGCACCCTTTATCTAGATCACAAAATGCAAAAGATCTAAACTTTCCTGCCCCACATCCAAGGAAGCAATCAGGGAATCTTAATTTGGCATGGTACTTATATGATGCCAATTATTAGAAAATAGCCTCTCGTTTTTCTAGATAAAGCATATAAAGTCAAGCAAGATATTTAAGTACATAAAGTGATAAACATCTTTACAGTAAATTCTTCTTAGCCATTTGCAATTGACACTCCCAGAGCACTATACTTCCTCATCTTTTTAAGCATTTGGTCTGATAATAGCCCACCCAACCTAACAACAATTCTTCCATCAAGGTCTGGAACAGAGGAATGAAGATTTTGACAATACAGTTAAGTTATATGTGCTTTTTTTAATGGAGACAATAATCAAGAAGTATTTTTTATTGGATCTACAGACTAGCAATTTTTTAAGGTAGATCTTAATGGAAGAATGAGGGGGAACTTTTCGTTGCAGAGGCAAACTTAAAAGGGCCAGCAAAAGTTAAGTGGCTAATGATGCAGGACAACTGAGGAAACTTTGGAGGACTAAGGCTGCCTACAATTGGAACTGTGGTGGGTTTTGGTTATCAAAAAATTCTGGGGATCGGGTTCTATAACATATGAAAAGTTAGTTTGGGCTCGATTTTCAAAGTTGCAGATAGCAGGGTTTTCATAAACATGGTGCTGGAAGTCCTCAAATAGCATAGCTTTTAAGGTTTTAGGTGTAGAATTAAAGGCCAGAGAGTTGGGGGAAAGGTAGGGGAGGATTTGAGCCTAATTGGCTAGGGTCTTGGGGTTAAAAAGGGGGATGTTCTGGGGCCATGAACAGTTACCCGAGAATAGGCAAAGAGGAAAAAAAACAAAAAAAAAAAACCTCTAGGTATCCCACCGAGAACTGCTTAGAAATAGCCATCTAAGCTTAGCTTGCACAAAGCATAATACAAAGCCACAAACGTTCAATGACATAGTATAGAAGAGTTCTCAACGAGTAATTTCGGGTTTTAATTGTTAAATTGAAGACCAGGAAAAGGGATTAGGGTTAATTTAAACTTGATTTTTTAGAGTTTCGAGGCCGAAAGGAGACTACTCTGGGGATATTAACAGTAACCTGAGAATAGCATATTGTGAACAAAGAAGGAAAGAGAAATCTATGAATCCCACTTAGAACTCCTTAGGAATAACCCCTGAAATTCTCAAAAACTCAAATCCAGAAATTAGAAGAACAACATTGATATTTATAAATTGTCCAGTAGTACAAATTCTTAAACGATATTGATTCCAAAAATAGGAAATAAACTAACTTTGACTAATTAGAATATTCTAAACCTGATAAATGCTTCATATAAGACCCAATAACATTATTTGACCTGTAACACGACCCTTCAGCCCCTGTCCAACAAATTATAAAATTACCAAAATACCCCAAACTACTAAAACCTAACAAAATACCCTAAAATCTGTCCAAAAACTTATAACAAATATATAATAAGACTCAAATTAACCCTAAACACGTTAATAAAACTTCCAAAGTGTACTCCTGTGAAATTCTAGATTTTTTCTTTCCTTCTTTCCACGCTTGTCATTGGCTACATTCCAACAAGCACATTAGGCTGTAATAAGATGAAGTGCTATAACTTGCTATTTGTGTTCATTAATTAGAGGAAATGAGTTTACTTGCAATTTATATGATACTAAGGAGTATATCTTTGGGAAAATATACCAAAGTCTTTATAGTTTGGCTACAGGATTGGAATTACCATGGAATAAGATGTGATGATCACTGTGTACAGAAAGAATTAAATCATATGTTTCTTCTAGTTTAGTTATGAGTCAACTTTATACTATAGAGGATGCAATTCAACCGGCCTATTCAAATGGAAGAAAGGTTACAGGAAAGCGTTCCACGAGTTTCAACAAAGAATATTACTATAATTGAAAGATCTTTTACAAATATGAGTTGAGTTAAAGGCTCGTGACAAGCCACAAGGAAGGTCATATGTGTTCAACAAGCCATATAGTGATGCTGCTTCATCCGAAGGGAGTAGCAATTCTACTTATAAGAGAGGATATTACAATTGTTTTGGTCATCTATCTTTTCAATACACTTCCAAGCTAGTAGCCTAAGAAGCACAAATACTTCTAAGAAGCACAAATTATTTTTTTTTTAGAACCAGAGACACTCTGGATACTTGGGAGACATACACGTCCATTGCTTAGACCCATGAAACACATTGCAAGTTTAAAAGAAATAATTTGGATGCAATGATAAAACAAAAACAATGTAGATTTATACTTATTAATCCCACCTCCTTTATACGTCTTGTTCACACTTCTTTTCCAATGTAAAAAAAATATAATAAAGGTAATCGTAATGTAAAAAAATTGAAAAAATATTATTATTGTTATGTATACATAAAAAAATATACTTATTTGTTGTTGTGTCCCTACCGTGTCATGTGAAAAAAATTTTAAAATAGCCATGTCGACATGTTAGTGTCATGTCGTACCTGTCTATTGTCCGTATAAGATCCAAAATGTCAACAACTCTGAAGGACCACAACTTAAAGTGGAAATCTACAACCCCTTAAATACTAATCTACAAACTAACTATGATGATAGAGATGACGAAATTGGACAGGCATTATCCATATTCTTACGATTAACTACCAAACAAGTTTTAAAGAATGAAGAAGGGCTATATCACAAAGGTGAAAGCTTTCAAATACAGTCAGTAGGGGAGAAATAGGTTCATCAATAATAGACATAGGGAGTTGTCGGGTTGAGCCATGAAAATAATCATGAAGAAACTAGAACTGAAGATTAAGCCACACCTACAACCATATCATTTGACGTGCATTACTAACAGAAAGTTTTTCTGTTTTATTTATTTTTGATAAGTATAACTAACGTAAAGTTCAAAGGTTGATGAACATAACACCATCTAAAACATTCACCATTAGAAGGATAAGAGGGAATTATTTGTGATGTTTTTCCATGCAAGCTTTGTCACGTACTCTTAGGTCAAACATGGATATGGGATCAAGACAAGCATCACAGTAGATGTGCCAACGCCCAAGTGTTATTGAATGAAACTAAATGTTTACGTAGTGAAAGGTCTATTACTAAATTGTTAGTACACAAACTTTAAAAACTCAATTTTAAAACTCAAAATTTAAAGATGAATTTTCACATTGGTATTAAAATTTAAAAGTCCTTATTTACAATTATTCTTAGTATATTGGCCATTTTCATCTATGTTTTATTTCTTTTTAAGAGATGATGACATTTTAATTATTTCATTGTTTGCTGGACATGGTCTGCATAGCTTGTATTGCAGTTTATGGATCTCATTCTGCATCAAGTTAAACGAGTCATTATATGTGGTCTATGTTGGGCCTGAAGAAGTATTTATAGTAGAAAAATAGTCAAAGTTTCCTAAAGTAATGAATAATTGAACTAGGATTTTCAAAAGCCTATACATACAACACTACACAACCCTTGTATTTAAGCAATGTATCTACTTTCTTTCAAACAAGAGTGGGGAAAGATAAGATTTTGCTTCAGAACAACGTAGAATATGGTCACTAAAAGGAATCAGAAACAACTGTGCTGAAATTAAAAACAAGGGAGAGAAAAGCGTGTCGCTGTGCATCTCACCTCTCTAGAGCAAAATAAATAACTCTTCTTAGGCTGGGTTTCTAGAGAAATCTCGCAAACGTACCACACCAAAAACTATAGGCTAGATGATTTTCCTACAATTCATTCTCAGAGTGGAAACATTAAACCCTATTTTTCAATCTAGCAAATAAGGTTTCTTATATGCAAAGTTCTCTATAGATTAGGAACTTGAGGTGTTTACAAAATACTTAATAGCGAAGGAACTTCCTTGAGGGCAACTTGGTAAGAACTAATAAGTGACAACTCATGCCCACCAAGTAGTTTACAAGAAAACGTGCCAACTAAGAAGTTTAACCTAGAAGCTACGCACGCCACCATTTTGAACTATGAAACCAAAATTAAAAAAATAGCCCTCAAATCCAAAAAAAAAAAAAGGAATCCCTATGTCCAAGCTAAGCACCGTGTGTCAGACAACACACGGTGGACGCACCACACATGTCGGACACAAATCTATCGTTGTCTCCTTTTTAATTTTTTCTATCAAACATGCCAGTGACATGCATGTCCTTTCAGGACACTTTCCAGACACAAGGCCATGCTTTGTTTTCAAAAAATTTCTTGGGGGGCCCAAATGCAAAAAAAACACATTTAGCTTAGACATGTTTGTATCATGTCGTAGCTATGCCTCGTGTCTATATTCGTGCTTCTTAGGTCATAGTGGAGTTCCTAAGGGGGGCTCACTTCAGTCTAGTGCCAATTAGGAGTAGAATTTCTCATATTGTATACCTTTAAGGGGTTGTGTGGCATCTCTATTGAAATATCTATGTAATCTCTCAATACAACAAAACTAGAGTTTGAAACTTTTATATTTTGCATCGTGCGATGATGTCCAACCCATGCAAGGGTGAAGCCTAGGATTCTAAGTAAAATGCTGAGGTTCTTCATCCTTACAATCTTCTACACTTCATAATATGCAACAAGAATTCAAAATTTATTCTTCTCAACCCTATAAATCATCCTCAAATAATCCTAATCTTTTCCCCAATAAAAACTTGAGCATTAGTGATCCAAACACACAAAAAAAGGTAAAATATCTATTCCATAGTTCACAGCCCCAATGAACCCCTCTTTAGCCCCAAATCTTACCCAATCAGGCCTAAATCGATCCCAACCCCTTCTCTTACCTTTTGGCCATCAAGCTACACCTACAAGCTTTAAGTTAGTTGCCGTCCAAGCCCTCTGGTGACTAGTTTTCAGAGATCCAAGAACATGATCATTTGAAAGACAAGTCAATTTAAGTCCTTTTTGTTAGAAACCGTACACCCTTCCCTCAACCTTTAAAAATCCTAATCCACTAACTTTTTCAATATTTTCCCACCATAAAACCACACATAGGTAGCCATGCTTAAATCATCATAGTGTTCTCTCATGTCATCCACATTCTTTATTTTTTTCCTCCAATGAAGTAAATGATCGTCGGGGAAATGGCAATGGAAACCATTATGTCATCATGGATACACATCATTTGAGATGACATTGCAATTTGAGGAAATTCTAGCTTGACAGATTCTATTATAAAGGATGTTTACACTTGTAGTCCTTGTTTGGGTCAGTGTTCCTCCATTCTAGTCAATTAGAAAATTATGAACCTTTGGGGGATGATGCATTCCATTCATATTCATTTACCTTTTGCTAAACCTCTTGGACTTTGAGAAGAAGTAATCAAACATTGGAGCTATCTTTAAGGGTTTAACCAACGACCCAAATTTCATTTCGGTGTATTGTTTCAATTAGCATGGAAATATATACTCTAATAGCATAAGGTAACTGACAAAAATAACAATATTAATAGGTAAGTAGCAGTAAAAATAATGATAATGAAATGTTGGCACAAACCAAAAGTCCCCAAGTAATGTCAAATAAATCAATGTTATCAAGAGGAAGTTAATGATTCTAAAGGTGCATAAGATACTGACAAAATCAAGTCTAGAAATTTACTGAACTAAAAATAATAGACAAAATAAGGATTAAGGCCTTTTTCTCCAATTCCTATGAAAATAATTACGAAGAACAAAGATAAAATTCCACATAACTTTTTGTTTTGGTTTGTTTCGGTACATTTTGCCTTGTTTCAATGTATTTCACGGGAAATGAGCCAAATTCCAGGAGGCAAAACACCCATAAAGAAAGCAAGTTAAGAATGGCAACACAGCAAGCAATCAAGCCTCGGACAGAAAAACAAATAACAGGGTAGACGACGACACTTCTCCAAGCAATAACAAATCAAACGTAACTGGAATCACAAGACATTATTAAAAAACTTGAAAATCTATTATCACTACAACATACCAGCAAGAGTTTTTTATGTTGTTTGCGTTGTGGAAGAATTCCAAGGGCATCTAACATTGATTCGTCCAGTTCTGCAGAAACAGAAATTCATTTAGAAAACAGCTGTAGAAGCAATAGTGAGTACAATTATGAAGTTCAACAATATAACCTTTTGTTTGTAACAATGTAGCCAACAAGCTCAAGGAACCCAAAACTTGAACATCATCACCACTGGTAACATAAGAAAGCAAAGCCTCCCTACGCAAAGTAGAATGTGAATGATGAAAATATTCAAATTTGATATGACAACAAAATATTGATTACTTATTTTAGCATGGCAAAAAATTGGAACAAAAGAAGGCATCCGAGTATATAAATGTTTGTTTACTGATTGTCGGCACATTGTCAGCATCAACCCATGGTCTGCAGGTGTGGAATATACCAGCAATGCTAATGTTTCCCCATCACTTTGTTAACCTCTTAGAAAAGCTATTATAGGAAGAGAGGCAGGCTGATAAGGTTGAAGTCCCTATTATGAATATTCCACAGCATTGCTTGCCACTTTTTGCCCCCTTTCTTATTGTTCCATGTCAACAACATACAAGTCATCTTTTTACTGGCCTATTTGCTGACTACATTGGCTTGCTTGTGCAAATGTGTGTAGAGACACTCGAGGCCAATGGTAAAGTTTGTGATGCCTGGATTTAGATGGAACCCCAAAAGAACCATTAAAAAGATGACTGTCTAAGAATTCATTCTCTGCTGTTCCACAACCACACGTTTATACTATTGCTTGATTTCCTATAGCTGTAGTTATTCATAAATATAAGGCCAAAAAAACCACATCAATCAAACTATTTTGGTGGATCCTATAGCAAAAACTAGAGAATATCAATTCCTAGACAGTCTAGAATAGTATCAACAGTAGAATGGTTATCATCAGGAATAAATGTTTGGAAATAATGGATTTTTATACAACTGTTACTGTCGTATCACTAGTAAATGTGACTATAAAAACCCAAAAAGAATCATACTGAATGCCATAAGATTATGAAATTCTAAAGCACCCATGGTAGTAGTAGTTAGAAAAGTTATTCAAATCTTAAGTGCACAATAATATCCTAGATCACATCATTTTAAAGGAGATTGAAATGTAATTTAAACATACTCCAAAAATGCTTTGGAAGATTTCCTAGAAACTGATCTTTTGTTGGCCCACAATTTGCTCCTCTTTCTTTTCTTATTTATTTTTCTTCTCTCCTATCTTTTTAATTTCTATCCAATATATAGAATTGAGTGCATTCAAATACGGAAGCTCCAATTCATATATAAGCTAATGTTTATGATAAAGGGAAGGGAAGAAGAGCCACAGTTTTGGATAAGCAGTGAAGTTTTCAGCATAAATAGGAAACTGCTAACAGGAAAGAGTTACACTTCTTTTTGAATTGTAACAAGTGAATAAAATTACTTAGTAACCTTGTCTCGTGACATGACATTAGAACTTTCAAAAAGGTATTCCCATCTTAAAAATTCTCATGCTATTTATTAGATATATACTAGGGGAAATTATACAAATACCCCTACCCTCTGCTCCTGCTCAGGAGTAATTCATCCAAAGACTATCCTAAGAGAAGTGAAGAAGAATTTAAGGCATTCAACGGCATTATACCACAATTAGTATGTAAAACTTGGTTCTTCCCTTACAATAACTTTGATATTCAGCGGGGTCCTCACTCTAACAAAAAGGAAATGTTCAACATCTTGATTCAAAGGTTGCATATGAGGATTACCGACACAGAAGTAGCGAAGAAACTTCTCCATGATTAAAGGCCATGGGTTGCAGATAATAGATATCTACCAATTTCATTTCCGATGAATACTACGAAACTTAAAACACCCAAAAAAGAAAAAAAGTTTCTCTAGAATAACAATTGATTCCCATCAAGGTTTCCAATAAAATGCAGTAGCTTCTACATTAAAATCAAGGAATAACATATCACTAAAAAGGATCTATCGCAACTTTGAAAATATGTATATATAGATCAGTATATCGAAATATTGATATCATTTATATCATGTCAGATAAGTTAGTAATTGATAAAATATTAGAAAATATCCTACATAATATCAATGTATTGAGGTCTTGAAAATAAAAATATATCGGTCGATATATTGCAAAGGTCCCGGAGATTTTATTCCACTGTTAGAATAAGGAAGGAGGTCAGTATCTATCATTAGATATGGGCTTAATAAAGATCACTTACAAGATGCCAATTAGAAAGCAGGCGTGAGCACTATTTCAAGCCTCAACTTTTCTACTTCCAATATCTAATTCAAGTCCTAGATGGACATCGAATCTTCAATTTGAAGCTGAAGTTGGAAAGCATGACCTCCTTAGCAATTGACTTCTGAGTTTAAACTTACACAAACTCTTAAAATTTAGCACTAAAAGACCAACTCCAACATAATATTGTAAGTGCAAAATTAAAGCAACAAAAAATAAATGAATATTTAAATAAATAAAAATAAAGGAAACAAAATAAAAATAAAACTATACAAAAAAATACAGAGACAAATAAATAAACTATACAACTGAAAAAAAGTATTATATATATATGTGTGTGTGTGTGTGTGTTAACCATTTTACTCAAGTTATTTTTATGTAAGATTACAAAACTAGAAGCGAACCTTGTGCAGAAAGCATAAGCACTATCCTCATGCTTGCAATAGACCAAGAGTGCTATGGTGAGATATAAGGAATCAGTTCCCTAACAGACCTAATAATTAAAGGATCTGATTTAACTAATTGACTAAGAGTGACAGAAGGACAATCAGAAATAGCTGCAAGTAATGACGTATTTTATTTTACCTTAAAGCTGACTGCAAATCATTAACATGATGTTGTGAGACATCATCTTCCAAGTGAATTTCTGAAGAACTAGATAAGTTTGGTATGGTAACTCTTAGACTTCCACGAAGCACTTCTAGGCTAAGATTGTCATTGTCTGGCTTTTGGTTTTCATAAGAAAAACCATAACCAGGCATATGGCCATTGAGTTTGGCTTCAGAACTTGGTATAAAGGCCTCCAGAGGACAGAAAAGAGCAGCAGCAACAGTATTTGCCAAATCTTTAATTTTAACTATGCGCAAAATGCAACAAAGCAAATACAGAGAAGTAACAGGACCAATTTTGTTTCCCTGGATTCACAGGACACAAAAAGGTTAGAAACAGCAAGTTTCTTGAATAAAAAGAAAGTAATGAAGTAACACCAGCACCCTACATTTCATTCCCATAAACACTTACAAGAAAATAATAGATAGAGAAGAATGGAGATTCATACATCAACAGCTTCCCTCCGCAGCGAAGGAAGAAGCAATGGAAAAATCAAAAGCTTCAAAATGCTGTCTGTTATTAACTTCCCAACAACAGGAATCCCAGCAGAAATAACATCACTAAAATAGTATAGATTGTCTTCAATGTCATCTACAGCAGAAAAAAGGGTAGAGGTTGATTTTGGGCAGCTGTTCCTGTCTCATTAATCAAATGACACATCTTAGACAGTAAGTAAATATTGTCTGCCATCACAATAAAACAGACAATTATAAGTCTTACTTTGAAGCATCTGAGACCAATGCATTTAAACTTATGCATTGTTCTTGAAAAAATTTAACCAAGTTCAAAAAATAATCGGCACGAGGAGCGCTGCTGACATATTTATTGACGCATTCATCTCCAACTGGAAACAAGGGTAACATGAAATCAAAAAGTTGCTGTAGAGCTACATGTTTGCATAATGAGGAGCAAAACTAAGAAAAAGTAAGCCAAGATGAGGCAATAGCAACATACCATGATAAACATTGAGTGTCAAAGCACGTACAGCTGTTCGAATCATGCTCTCTTCATGGAAAGCAAATTGTATTGCCTCAACATATAGTGGAAAGGCAACTACTTCATCCTATAGGCGAGCCAAAAAATATTAAAATTAAAAAAACAAGACACTAAGCGTCACATTCACAGGGAGAAAAGAGGAGGGCAAACATGACTTACACATGTAGCTAAAAACAAGATGGAATAGGTATAAGCATTTCAATTAACTATTTATTTCTTCATGAAGAAGATGAAATTGACGCTTCACTGCATCTTAGTTGCCAAAGCATTATCTGCAATCTACTTGGTGAAGACCGTCGTGGGTCCTCAACTTTGTAATTCTAACTTGCAATGTTACACATTTAATCAGATAACACATGTAGCTGACTAAGGAGGGAGCAATTGCTTTGCTGTGACAAGTATCATCCATTCTTTGCATTGCATCCACTGCAATTCTATGTCGTAGGATGCGTGTTATGTGGTTTGACAGGTAAGGCAAGGTTCAACATCCTTGTACAAATCTAGATCACCATTAGTGAAACCTTTATTGGGAAAGCGAAATGGCCAACCTCATTTTACATGCAGGTATTCAAGAAGGCCAAACCCGAAAATCTATGCAACACAGATATGAACACCAATACGGATACGAACACAGAGATCATACATTTTCAAAAAAAAAAAAAAAAGAAGGCAAAGGACACGGCAGAGGTACGGAAAAAAAATATTTTTTCATATATCTTTGTTTGCTATTTATATGAATGTAACATCCATACACCACCAAAAACGATATGAAAAACAACTAAACAAGTTCAAAATTATAATACAATAACTAACAAGTTAAGGATGTGAAAAATTGAATTTTAATGTTTTATGTTTTGGTATTTTAAAGTTTTGAAATTAATAAATTCAACTCAATTTGATACTTACAATAATAACCTTTCAACTCCACTATGTCCCAAAACGTGTCCAACTAAGGGACACGCATGTCAAGATATATCCTAGATGTGTCCATTGAAAAAAATAATTAATAAAAAGGATAACTTACACTATCCTCATATGTTACTTGGACTATTCTAAATTTGTGAAATACCCATATCAGACACTCGACACTAGGACAAGAATATGGGACGCGTCCGATATGGCTAGTTGAACATACATCCAAAAAGTATGTATAAATAACTGAGTTTACTATAGAACTATGCACAATACTTCAATTTTAAGCATAAAATAAACATTTTAGTTTATAAACACCATTCTAAGAAGCACAGACACGACACGCTGACACGGCAATTTTCAAAAATTGCAGAACACGACACGGCAGGGACACGACAAAAATATATATTTTTTATTTATTTTTATATGTCCTATATATTCATATTATAATCAAGGGTAATTAAATAAGTGAAAGATAACACCAAATAAAATAAAAATACCATGTCTTCCATAACTTAAAGTATTAACATATCATAAGATAACTATATCATTTCATCTAAAAGACTAAAGTGACAAAATAAACCAACATATTATTTAGCAAAATATTGTTCCATCCATCCACAAGTAAACCTAAAACATAAAAATGTCATTAAATCCACCATCTAACACAAAGTGCAAAATATTGTTTCATCCATCCACAAGTTAAAGTTAAAAGTGTTGAAATAAAACATTAAAGTGTCATTACAATCCTCCAACTAGCATCTAATACAAAATTCATGAAGAAAGCACCATCAATAAAAGAACTCTTCATCATCACCTCCCTAAGCTTCATCATCAATGTTATCTTTCTTTTCATCTCCTACATCAATAAAAAGAACTGCCTCTATTTATGGTTCATCAAGTGAGAGATTAGCAACCTCAAGCACCCCAACATCATCAAGTCAAAATTATCACACGCAATGTCCCACATCTTATTGTCTCCTTGGGCATATTGGGGTGCCTTCCTTGATAAGAGACGAAGGTTGCTATGAATAAAGACCAAGTCTTCCGCTCTTTTTGGTGTCATCTTGTTTCTTCACACGAAGTGTACAAATGAGTAACTACTCCAATTCCTTTCATAAGTATCTTCAATGCTATATGTTGGAGGGAAGGTGCAAATGAACCATATACAGTTCAACAAGTACGAGTATTTAAGTTCTCCCTATCCTGAATAAAATCAACATCCCTAAATGGACCATCATTCATTGAGAATTGGGCAAACTCGAAAGCACAACAATTAACAGAATTAGCACCAAAAAAAAAAAAAAAAAAAACAGAGCAGTAGGTAGCAGCAATCGTAATCAGAAGAGAAGAAGAAGGAGAAGTAGTAGTAAACATAGCACAACAATTAGCAAAATTAGCATAAAAAAAAAAAAAAAAAAACAGGGCAGCAGCAATCACAATCAGAGTAGAAGAAGAAGATTTGCAGAAGAAGAAGTAGAAGAAGAAGAATCAGGAATTCACACAAGAAGAAGAAAAAGAACATACGAGAGAGAGACATATATGGAGCTTAAATTTTTTTATAGAAACAATGAGGCTTTTTTCATCTTCTTCTTCTTTAATTAGGAGTCTCTACAGCAGTTAGGTTTCTCTCTTCTCTCGCTCTCTCTTCCCTCGTCTGATGAAGTGTTTTGTTTTTATTTGAAAAGAAAATTCAAGTTTTCACAATTACAAAGTGACTCCTACTTTTTTATTTTCACAATTACATTTGAGACCCCTCCATGTCCCTAGCGTGTCCAAAATAGGACACGCGTGTCCTAAAAGTGTCCAAAGAAAGAAATAATAATAATAAATTGGACACGTCACGTGGCGTATCCAACACGTGTCCCACGCGTGTCTGTGTCCCCGAAGTGTCCGACACCAGTACGTTGCCTCCGGGAGAGTGTTCGTGCTTCCTCAACACCATTTTACCTTAAACAAATAAAGAAATATTTAAAAAAA
>CM065381.1:1775000-1960000 GCA_033060915.1 Euryodendron excelsum | reverse complement strand
AAAGTCTCCAGCCAAACGTTGTCACTCCTATTATTTGATATCAAAAATAGGCTTAGCCAATAATCCAAGAGGGCCATCAGGTTGCACTCTTGGAGAATTGGCAACGAATTGTAACTCCCAATTTATCGGAGTAATGAGGTGACTTTCTTGACAATGAAAGTTAACAACCTTCATGCAACTCTAGAAGAAGAACAAAAAAATAACTGAAGAGATTGTCAATGATTATGTCAAGCATCCTATCCACTAGAAGAAGAGATCATATCACTAAGCAAAGTTAAATATCATAATATCTCACCATTTTTACAATATACTTCTATATATTTTTCTATGTAGCATTTCTACATGTTCTTAAATTTAAACAGAATCCTAAAACTTATGATTCAATTCTATTCGTGATACGGCATTTTAGACACAACCTAAGAAGCACGGACACGGACATGAATGTCGGACACGATACCCGTCGGACACGCCGACACGGTAATTTTTAAAAAATATTGGACACGACACGGCAGGGACACGACAAAAAACTATATTTTTGTATGCCTTATATGTTATACATATAAATATTATACAAAAGAAGTAAAAAAAAAATATAGAAGATTACACAAATTAAAAATAAAAAAAAGAATACATTTCACTACTTAATCGGCAACAAATTCATAATTAGTCAATTATATTCCATAAAAAATATAAAGTAAACAAACACATTAACACACATTAACAACAAAAAAGTTGTTCTATTAATACATAATACTGTAAAGTCATAAACTACAAAAAAAATATTAAAACATCATTACATTTAATCAACCATCCATCATCATAGCATACTTGTTTTTCTTCTTCTTCTTGTTTGTTTTTCTTCTTCTTCGAACCAACAATTAGTTTCAAAATTTATAGTTGAGGCCCCGCGTGTCCCTAAAGTGTCCAAAACGAGAGCCGTGTCCGTGGAGTGTCCAATGTAAAAATAAATAATAAATAATTGAACACGTAGAATGAAGTGTCCAACACGCGTCCGACGAGTATCCCACGCGTGTCGGTGTCCAACAAGTGTCGGACACGGATACGGCTCCTCCAACGGAGTGTCCGTCCTTCCTAGGACACAACTATGCTAACCAAAAAGGTAAGAAACAACAATAGTCGTCCAATCTCCTAGTCTAAGACCTCTCAAGCTACTAAAAACTTAATACTAAGAATTAAATAAAATATAGCAACCAACTTCCTCTAACTTTCTTTAAATCCCATCCTCATAGGATTAGTGTTCAAATTCCCAATTAACATGATCATACGCTCTTTCCATTTGTAATCAAGGATCAAAATTTTGTTTCGACGTGATGTTTCAATTGGCATGGAAACGGAAACGTTTCGAAAATGTTTTGGAAATGTTTCAGACATTTCAAAAACATTTTAGTAGTGATAAATATTTATATGATAAAATACAGTCTTTTGTATTTTTCTTAATATAAATTGTACAACATTTATAAAAAAATTCTAAAGTCGTGTTGACAATTTTTGTTTCGGTATATGGTCTTGTATTTTGGTGCATTTCTCTATATTCCAATATATCTTGATGAAAATAATATGTTTCGTTATTCCACTAGTGTTTCGTTCCGGTCTGTTAGGAAGCGTAAATGTTTCAGCCATTTCAATTGAAATAAATGAAAATCTTGTTCCTTATTGGAAATTTGCACACCAAACCCATCAACCCACTCCTAGTCTTAAATTCATGCATTCTTTAGCAGTAAGCTAAGAAGCACCGCAATACAGACATGAGTATTGACACAACTTTCTGTACTTTTGTTCCTTTTAGCTAGAAATGCCACAAATTTTGTCTCAACAATCCTTCTGACTATACTAGTCTTGTAAATTCCTTTTCAACATAGACTCTTAACCTCCTATTCCACCCTATTAACAAACCTCTCCTCATCTTAACAAATTAGACATTCCAACACCTAAGCTCTCAATACCTCGAGCTACCAAAAACCTCGTTATTCACTAGTTCTAAGTTCTTTTCAAGACTTGTAAGTTTAAATTACTAAACTTTGAGTAACTTCACAATTAAAACAGTACATCAACCCGACAATCTAGTCAAAAGCCTCCTCCTTTAGCCACATACTCCAAAGCGGAGCACCTTTCCCCTTCTCAAATCCTCACTGTCAAAAACAATTGGAGAGTGATTGAACAAAACCCTTGGAACAACCAATTGGCTGGCTTGGCATGGTTGCTGAGAATAAACTTACCCAACCTGCTGATAGCTAACATGTCCTGTTATTTCTTGGTACTAGCATAGGTTCAACAGTAGCAAAGCCTAATTCCAATGTCTGACTTCTTGTCATTTCTAGCACATCGCGTTGCTTCAACAATAGCAAAGCCTAATTCAGATGTCTGACTTGGTATTAAGAGTGTTCGAATATTTCAGACTTATGCAGGAAAGTAAGCACATGACTGGAGGGGAGTTCATGACAATGTGATTTGGAAGAAAATAGTGGACACAGCACTCATTACTTGCTGACTAAAATAATCTGCAATAAACCAAGGAAACAATGACGTTAAAGAAAGGCGATATGATAACATCCGTTTTGTGATCTAGCGAAAAATATTTTTTCAAAATAGAGAACTGTGGGTGTTTCATTGGCTGGGGCCCAAAAACTCTGTTACCATGTAAGTTCGACCATTAAATAGATTTTCCTAATCAAAGGGAATACAATAATGTCTTTTCTTGTAAGTTCGAAAATATAGACACTAAATCTCAGTTGAATATCATCTAATTACCTAGGAAGGTGATTACAAAAACGGCACTCAATCTAAAAGTTGTTAGAAACAAGTGTCTGACTAATGTGGGACAACAGCCAAATAAAAAACAACTATACGGCCATAGTTATCAAATAAATTACAGGTTGGAGAGCCAATTTAAAAAATAGTAGTAGTAATAATAATAACAATAATACCAATAATACGAATATATAAACAGGAGAAAACTTACATTCTGAGTCTTAATAAGCAGAGAAATAGTATTCCCGTTCAACTTTCCACTTATTGCCCTTCATAGATCACAACAAATGCAGTTGGAATACCATGGCCACCCAACAAAGAGAACAGATAATAATTAGATAAGAAACATGATAATCACATAAAGAGAAGTAAGACACACTAAAGAATTTAGATATAAGAAAATTAAAGAATTCACTAAGCCCAACTGAAGTACTAACAACATACCTTAAAAAGGATACATAGTAAGACAATAGCTCTTCATTGCGGAAGTCAAAGGAATAAGTTATAAGGTAGTTAATATGCTCATTACTGAACATATAATCTGAAATATTTGAACATAGAAGAAATGATCCATATTGTTCAAACCTAATGAAGAAAATAGGTTGTCGGAAAAAAAAAAAGTTTATTTTGTTACACAACTTACAGATAGCATGTTCATTTTTGAGGTTTTGGATCATAATGCTAATGGTCTGCAGTAACTGAAGAGAAACAGTAACAGTTCTACTAATCTTTAGTATACGTACAAACTCCCCCATGATCTGCTTCTCCATGAAATACCTATTGCACATCCAGAAATGAGGTCAAATTGCTGAAACACAAGCACATGGATACAAATATATTTATCATAGATTGCAAAGAACCAAGAAGTCTCACTCAAAAAAGGCCGAATCATGCTGGTCTCCATAAGTTATCAACTCCGCAATCGATCTCAGTGCCTCGATGACAAAATCCTTGACAACAACAAAATACAGAAGGAGAATATTATATTCAGTGCAAAAAAAAAAAAAAATGACAGTGAAATAATCTTGCCAAACAGGATGAGCGGCCCGGGTGGCGGGCGGGGAGCAGGGGTTGTAAAAATAGAGAAAGATGAAAGTTACCTTGTTAACGTCGTTAACAACTTGAACTTTCATCAACTGATCAGTTAGATATCTGCATCCAGTAAAACAATAATTAAATATAAATTTGAAGGATCAGAAATTTAAGCATTTAGTATTCAATGTAACAGATGAGTTTCAGGACACCACCAGTCCAGCAGTATCCTGCAGCAGTTTTGAAGCACTATCAATTACGCCCACAAGCACTACCGAGGAAAGAATGTACAATTGCAAATTCAACTTGAAGATTGAAAATTATTAATGCAAAATATTTGATATAAGGTTACATAAATACAGAAATTTCCATTGTCAGAAATTTCAATTAAGCTCCTGACATGGATGTAAATTATAGCCCTAATCTTGTCCTAACAAGATCCACTGATCCTACTAAGGTAGAGCAGCGTACATTACAGTTTGCTAAAGAAGTTTAAATGGAAAAGCTCAACCTTTCTTATGACAGAATTAAGATCCTAACAATAACGACAATGGGCACTGCACTGCTGGTGTTTCTCTAATTTTCACCCCGCACCTATTTTGATGAACAAATTAAGTATAATAAGTACAAAGGAGAGAGAGAGAGAGAGAGAGAGAGAGAGAGAGAGAGAGCAAAAAGGATAGATGAAGAGATTAGTGATTAAACAAGGAGTGGAGGGGAATAATTAATAGCAGAGATAGAAGTTAAACAGGTTACTACTGGCACTTTTTTGCTTGATTCTTTTCATTTTTGCTTTTTTTCCCCCTCTTTTCTGTGCTCTGCATTTAGGGTTTTTTTTTATTTTTATGTCCTAATAATGTTTTCAAGTTGTTACTGAAAATGGGCAAACATGAAAATCTTGTTTCCTTGAGAAGTAACAGAAAACAAAAGCAAGCAGATAGAGCCCAAATTTCATTCTAATTATCCACCTAAATCCATCAATGTTCCACATTACCCAGAGGCTCTTTTAACCAAATTATTTGAAACATTTATGAAAATAGTCAACATTTACAAACTTTGGCCTGCTTTCTTCGAAATACTCCACTTTTTAGAGCAAAAGAGAGATGCTCTGAAAAATGGAGCATGACCCAAACGGGGGCTTAGTTTTCCCAGGGGATTATTAATTTGCTAACATCACTTTCCTTCATTCAAATCTAGAATCAAATTAATCCAAATTCACCCTACCATTTTCTTTCCCAATTTTTATATCAAGTTCACGGAGCTGGTCCTACACTTAAAGGCTTTGACATAAATTTATTTGTACAGAAGATATATGGACAGGAAGCGCATTACTTTCTGGTCCAATGTGTCTTTCAGTGTAGATATTAATCAATAAATTCATTTGGCATTAAGATTGCAACCACAATTTACCTCCTACATTCCATTAGAAAAGAACTGTGAACAAAAAAATCTTAACGTATATTTTACAGAACTCTGTTCGTGAACAAATGGGAACTTTTGGGATTCAAAATTCCTAAAATTAAAAAATTGAGATGGATTAATATATATAAATCCACATTGTTTTTATTTTATCCTAGGATCTCAAGTTATTTTTCTTTAAACTTGCAGTGTATGTCTAAGCGATAGATGTGTGTATTCCCAAGTGTCCAAAGCGTGTCCGGGGTCATAAATAAAAAATAATAATGCATGTTTGGACACGTGTCTAAAACATACCCGACACGAAACCAACACTTTCTTTGAAGTATCCGTGCTCCTTAGTCAGCAACCAATTGCTCCCTCTTTTAGAGAAGACCTTTCTTACATAGCAAAAACCCTTCTTTCATTAGATAAACCTCTTATAATAGACTACATTTCATTTTTATTCCTTCAACAACAACAAAAAAACTCTAATTACAATCTAGAATTTCCGGTAAACTATTTTCAAGAAATTCAACATGTTGCCTTCAAAACCCATCTACTCCAGCTCTAGTGCATTAGAGACCAATATGACACCTTTTCACAAGCACTCACCCTAAGCCTATACTCTATAAATTTAATATATGCAATCCACAAGAAGCTCAAGAAAAAGAAAACTTAAAGAAGCAGCAAAATTTGAAAATTGATGAGTACCCAAAGCACGCGGTGGGACCTAAGCTTCGGCCCTGACAAAAATGCAGTGGGCCTCCCGTAGATGAGGGTGTGGTGCTAAGGGGCAATATTCCTTAGCAGATGTGTGAGATTGCCTATCTGCATATTCATTTTTTGGACCCAAAAAAAAAAATTTGAAAATTGATCAACTTCAAGGTGGCACCCAATTGGGACCTTTGATATTCAAGTTTCAAATCTTTTTGAAGTCCTAATTTAAGTTTATTTTAGGTTATTAAGTTGTTGGTCAGCTTAGTGGGTGTTAGTTTTGGGTTTTCATAGACAAAGGTATGTAAGTAATGTTGAGAATTGTTGAGCTCACTAAGAAGCCTACAACTCATGGTAACTCTTTACAATTTCCAACTATTTAGTTTTGCTTTTTTTATTTGAGAATAATCAAAAAGAAAAATGTGAACATATCACTAACAATTTCAGAAATTTTCAATAAAGACATATATAGTGAACCACATGTATGAAATATATAAATCAAGATAAACACATTTCAAGTAGTTTTCTATGTAGGTATATGAATGTAGTAATTAATGGATGAACAAACATAAACTTAATGACCCCTTTGTTCATATAATCTGTATATGCACATGAACTAATGAAACATCCAACCACATGTATAGAATACATGAACTATGCATGCACATGAATCTACAATAAATGAACCAGTGAAACATTTACCCACATGTAAAAAATACATAAACTACAATAAATATAGTCAACCACACAATTGTAGTAATCTGTAAAAAAAATTACAAAGTCTAGGTGAAAAAGAAATTAACACTACAGTGATGCGCATGAATTTACAATAAATGAACCAATGAAACATTCAACCACACGTATAAAATACATGAATTACAATAAATGCAATCAACCACACAGTTGTAGTAATCTGTAAAAAATTACAATATGTAGGGAGAAAAAAAAACACCACAATGAGCCACTTGTCGTAACCACAATGATAGTGGCCTCCTTTTCTATATTGTATATAGATAGATATCCTAGTCCCTTCGAACTTTCCATTTTCTAAGTGTTCCATTTTTATTGAACTGCTACACTTCATCTGATTAGGAGTGTTTCTTCACTTATAACCTAGCCCTAGTGTTTTAAAAAGGGGGCAAAATCATTACATAACGGTTTCGGTCGGTCCCGAATCCGTTACACCCCGCTATAGCGGAGAGAATAACTTTCACACGTGTATCAGCTGTTACGGCAACCGCTACGGCCGTTACGGCGACCGCTACAGCTTTCCAATGGCGTGAATCTTTGAGTCTCTCACTGCTCACATTCTCTCTTGATCCTTGGGTTGGGTCTCCCTCCTTCTCAAACAATTTGGCACAAAATACATATATAAGATTGAATTATATATGGGTCTTTCTTAGGTCTATCATGTGGCTGTCACTGTGCCACCAGTCACTCATTTGTTTTTTTCTAATTTTTTAATAGAATCATTTTGGGCCAATATCTATTCGCAATGTATGTGTTTGTAGTAATGTGATATGTCCTCTCAAATCTTACCAATTGTCAAGTCTATGACTCGTTAAGACTTGTTAGCTTATGCTTTTAAAATTCATCATTTGAGAGAAAATTAGAATAATAAAATAGTTAAGTTATGAGTTATATCATATTAGATTGATAGGTTGTCAAAAGAACAAATTTGTAAGTTTTATTAAGAAATATTATTGGACAAATTTTTGTATTTATTCTATTTAGCAAAACTTTTGTAAATTCAAAATTCAAACACTAGAAGCATAAAATAGTTATAATTTATAAATCATACCTTTTGAGTGGATTAATTGCTAGTTGGTCATCACTTCAAAAAAAGGGATAATTATTTTTCTTGAGAAATTGTGTTGCTTATTTTTTTGTTAAGAATATTATCACTTCATTAATTTTAATTTTTATCATTAACATAATTTACTTTGAAGGAACAAGTAAATAGATAAAATTAAAAGAAAATATGTAAAATACCCTTAACAGCACCTAAAAAATATTATAAAATGTAGCACGCATATTAAATCATGTCTATAAATCAAACAAAATTTACCAAAACCATTTTATACCTCCATATATGAGATTTTTTTAAAAAAAATGCAAATCGGCAAAGATTTGTGGGAGTTGCTGAGAAGAACAAAAAAATTCATGACTCCGGTTTTTGCTACCGTTATGCTACATCTATTACACCCTGAAACCATGTCACTACTACCATTACCGTTACAACAGCCGCTACGGTTGCTCAAAACCTTGCCTAGCCCTATAAGTGATTCAAAAACTTCCAATGTTTAGGAAATTTGAAACATATTCCATGACTACATTGGTAGTCCTAATTTGAGAATTTAACTTTATTTAGGGCCCACTGTACCGAAATGAAATTAGGTCTACCTGAAAATGAATTTAAGAGTTCAGGTATTAAAAATTTGAGATTGTCTTCTTTATTTGCTTTATGACAATCTTCTTCCTCTGTTTTCAGCATAGGCAATTAAGTTAGCATTCTAACAAACCTGCAGCTTATACCCAACTTTACTTGTTTCTCATTAACATGGTATAACATGGTATAATACTTACAGGCAAAAGTCCAAAACATCTTTCTTTTTGCTACATTTGGATATTAAAAAGAAAAGGAAGAAATAAAGGAGAAAAAACTTCCACAACCTTAAATCTCTTACTATCTATTAATCTTTTATCAAACATCACCTCAAATGAATAGATCTTGTAGACAATTTTTCATAAACTATTCCCTTAAAAACCAACAATATAGTACCTTAAGAACCTATTTATTCTAACCTTATTCTGCCTACAGACCCTTATATTTCTCTACATTGAAAAACCTTAAACCCATAAGCCGTCCTAAATTAAATCAACTAAACTAATCAAGTCATTGTAGACCAAACAATAACCAGAACTTTAAACACATTTCTAGATTACCTCTATTTGCCAAGAAGTCCACTGGGAAAATAAGGAGGGACAACCACAAACAGTAACTTTATACATTATCTGAACATTCTTGAAGCAGGCAGAGTGGCCCAAGCTTACAGCTATTTCATCATTTTTGCCTCCATCAATTGCACAAACTACCCAATCAACCTCCTCCAATTTGGACTCTTCTTCCAACCAATATTCTCACCAGAAAGCAATCAATGCCATAAATAAATACACTGAATTGAAGCCCTATCTTGACTTTTATCCCTATATATATTTTATCTCCAAAATGTGTGTATTTAGTAAGAGGATTTGTAAACTAGCCATTAAGCCACAGGCTCCAAGCTCCATCCTTAGAATTGCTCATCTGGAGGGCCCATATTTTTCTTGGTTATTAGATGCCTCTCAATGACCCCAACAGAATTATCTTCCCTTTCCTTTATCATGCCAAGACATCCATGTTCCAAAACTAAACAGTAAGCATAAGCAACTACTACATCTTTACATTTGATTTGCAAAGGACATTATGGAATGTTTCTAACTCAGTATTTCAAAAAAAAAAAAGTGATCCATTCAAACCACATCATGTTGGACTACATGTTGGGGCAGGTAAAACTAAAACTCCGAAGAAGCATATTTTGCAATTATACATGGAAGAAAGCATCTAAACAAATAAATAAATAAACCCAATTCAATGGGGATGATGAGCATAATCGGGCATCATGTGCACTATGTTAGGATTTAAGCACTTAGTGTTGCTGTGGCATAAACAATACGAATACCCAGAAACAAATTCTCACTGATTAAATTTAGGTTCCCCGGGTGATTGTAAGATAATTCTTTTTTTCTATTTAATTTCAAGCTTTTATTCCCGGCAAGAAAAGAAAAAGTCCAGCAACAATTCAAAATCACAATTTTAAATGAATTGACTTTTGTGCTCTTGTCAACGTCAACGCAATTTGACTCTACCCCCCACCCAAAGAAAAATTCATTGCTAAGTCAAATTCACAGGTAAATAGAACCCAATTGCAGAAGTAGCGTAATTATTTGAGAAAGGCCACTTAAATTGAAACCTAGAAAGACACAAAATTGAAACAAACAACAATATAAGCGAAGCGTACCTGAGCTCATCCAAAGAGAAACGGTCTCTGGACCTCCAGAAGGAAAACCACATGATTGGAATGATCAGACCTTCTCTGAATTGAAATGCATTCTTATTCACCGACTTTAATTAATAATTCATTCTTCTCAGGAAGGTACTGATTGACTGAATTTAGAACACAGCCAAAAAAACTCTGAGATTGTCTGCTTCGCTCACAATGGAAAAACTGCTCCACCGTTCGATCGCTGCTTCGAGAACGAATTGCCAATGGCGGGGAAGTGTCGCAACCGAAGCTTCAAATTTTAGAGAGAGAGAGAGAGATTTAGGGTTTCTTGAGCCGTTGAGCGAGGTTAAGTAGAGAGAAGATGAAATTGTTGATCCGTATACAGTTCACTGAATAATCTTTCGTATAGAGAGAGAGAGAGAGAGCGAAGTGCGAAGAATAATAAAAAAAAGATTGGGAGTCTGATAATGAGAATACGCCAGAAGGCATAAATTCTGAACGATGGAGAGATTACAGAGCTGGCAATCCAATTCGAGTTGGGTTCGATGTCCAAAAAGGTTCTTCGAATTCCAATCCGGGTCGGGTTGGAAAAGGGTTTGGTACCAGGTTGAAATCATATAACCATCCCTGGCTTCCTTTTTTAGGTTTAATCTCATCTCATACAGTTCAGTTTAGCACCAACTTATTTACGTAGCTTTTTTAGTATTCAGTAATTTTTTTAAATGAAATTCACTTTTTATTTTTTATGGACAGTTAGTATTTTTAGATCTCCACTATTTAGAAGAAAAAAAACTCAACAGAGTTCAAGGGTTTTTAAACAATTTTTAAAAACTAGTCAAGATAGTTAGCATTTTTTGAAACCACTATATAGAAAAACAACTCAACAAATTTAGGGATTTAGAAAAAAAAATTTTAGAAAAACAATTACTAAGAGTTTAAGGTTTTGAAAAATTACTCAAGAAAGTTGAGGTTTTAGGAAACACCTCTAGAGAGTTTTATTTTGGTAATACTGTCAGTTTTTGTTTTTTGCTGTGAGTTTTTTATAATTTGATAATGGGTATTTGTAAGTTACCGTTGTGTCAATAGTATCAGCCTAATATTTTGAAAACAGAGCACACACCCATTTTAGTATTTTTTATTTTTTTTTTTTTGAATTTTGTAAATAAATAAAAATAAAAAACAAAAAACAAACACTGTTTTTTGTTTTTTTTCAAACAAAAACAACAAACGTTTACCAAAAGTTATACATACTCATTATAAAAATTTTAAAATATTTTTAAAAAATACAAAAAATGACAAAAAAAAGAGCTATTTAGAGATAAAAAAGCTGGCTAAAATAATTTTTCTTTGTCTTTAGTAATTTTTTTTAATCAATGTTCAATTTTTTGTTTATTTTCTGGGTAGTATAACTTTAAAGCCCAAAAAAACAATAATAAAATTGAATTGCATTTAAAAAAGTTATTGAAGACAAAAAAAAAACTAGTAAAACAAGTTGCGAAAATAGCTGGTGCCAAAACAAGCCTTTGGTAAAAAATAAAATAAAAAAAAAAGGAGTTGGTACCCATACTTTTAGAGTACTACTTACGGTATGATATTTTCATGTATTTGGTGAATTCTATATTGTAGTGCTTAAATTTTAGTGACAATAATTGCTTTACCAATAAAAATTTATCCCATAAATTGTGATATCATATCGTATTAGACACTATATGATCATCCTACAATTAAATGTTCATATCAAAATTCAATATCAGATCAATATTTCATTTGACCATGTTTGATTTGGGCTGATCAATAGTACCTGTGAGATTGTGTAAAACCCTAATTTTTCTAATTTTTATACCCATGAATCTTGGATCATAATTTAGATTGTATTATGGGTTCAATTTGACTGGTGAATTGTTTGGCTTATATCTATTAAATTTCTCAAGTATTAGGAATTGGTCATTTTTATAATTATGGACTTATGTTGGGATATCATTGTATTTTTGTTAGACCTATAAATAGAGTTTTGAGTGATTTTGTGTACATGTATTTATATGAGAGCAAGACAAAAAGAGGTCTAAGTTATTGTTCTCGAGAGGGCAGCCGCAGAAAGAGAAAAGACAGACCCGAGAGAGAAGAGAGATGGCCAACCAGAAAGAATAGAAGAGTGTGACTTCGTGGGCTCTTTGGTAAGACTATTCCAACTAGTTTTCAGGCTAATCAGGTAAGATGATGGTAATTGTATCTGTATGATTTCACTTCGTTTAAATCTGTGTGTATATGTTCGCTTATTTGTGACTGCCGTTTTAGAAACTTTAGGCGATGTCCTTATGAGCCAATGTGCTCTTTGATGGGTGACAAGAAGAGGGCAGCCAGTAGTATGGCTGATCACCCATGGTTACGTTAGCTCATAAAAGAGAAAAAATAAATAAATAAAATAAATAAGAGAGAGGAAAGAAATCTCTAGCCAATTATATATATATATATATTAGATTCATATTTGGGTTAGTTTGCCTGTAGCAAGAGGAGGAGAGCCTCCAGTTTATCTAACGGGTTTGGCCATTGTTGTGCTATGTGCGTGAGTGACCTGTGTGGGTGAACATTCTGGTGTATTTTCTGGGTTTGTCTATAAAGGCCACACTATGTAGAAATATGTATGTGTATATATATACATGTATGTATTTGAGCTTGCATGAAATTCTGGATGGGTGCAACGATGTGCGTGTGTGAATTGAGGCTATGTTAACCTATGTGGTTGTGGTTGTATTGCTATGGTTGTGTATGTGCACCTTGTGTTGTGGGTGTCAATTGTGTGTAACACTAGTGGGTCTTAGAGTGAGGCAAAGGGCTGCCTTGGTAGCCGACTAAGGAGAAAAAGAAAAGTTATAGTTGGTGTAAAGTGGGCTGTAGCTATAATGGAGTTTGCATGTTGTATATATGTATATATCCATGGTGTATGCTCTTATTTGGTTAGATGACAGATTTAGATAGTGAGGCTAGCGTGTAATGGCATGTTTTGGCCATGGAGTTTGTAGACCCATTAACCATAAAGAAAGAAAGAAATAAAAATAAAGAATAAGAGAAGTGAGGAAAAGAGGTTTAGGCCGAGAGAATGCTCAAGTGGTGGGCAATGGCCATGGAGGTATTCAACCATGTTGTTTGAGGGCCACTAATGGCCAGTTTTGAGAAAGAAAAGGAAAAGAAAAATAATTAGAATAAATAAAAGAGAAATAACTCGGCTTACTGTGTTCAAAGATGTCCACACTTTTTTCATGTCTTTTGATCACTGCCAAAGGCTAGGGAATCTTGGAGAGAGAGAGAGAGAGAGAGAGAGAGAGAGAGAGAGAGAGAGAGAGAGAGAGAGAGAGAGAGAGAGAGAGAGAGAGAGAGAGATACTGGGTTTGTTTAAGAAAGAAAATGACCGAGAAAAATCACACAGTAGGGGCACATGCATTGTGACCTCGGAGTTCCTTCGCCTAATTAAGTATCCCATGTAGATATTGAGTTTAAGAAATATTCTACCTTTGTTTTCTGATACGCTGAATCCATTTCTGTTATTTATTTAATTAGATTTTGACCATAGCAGGGTAATCTAGAATTGGTAGAGAACGAATGACCAGATGACCTTTATGAGCATTTGATGGTCAAACGTGGCCAATTGCTGTGAAATTTTAATCTGCTTATCTTGATGATGAAATTTGTTGATCCAGCAGATTGGATCTGATAGATTGATGTTCCAAATTTTATTTACATAAAATGATGTGTTCGATATTGTTAGGTAGGTGCACATACCCGAAACATATGCAGTGATGGATTCCTACTAATTATTATGTTCTTCATGATTATCGAAAATGATTATTGTTGTTTATAATTGCGATGCCATGAGTTGTATATCAATGTTATTCCGGTAATGTAAATATTTGTTGAATATACTTCTTTTGAATATTGTTATCATAAAGGCATACATCGCATTGAGTCACATAGACACAAAGAAGAAATAGAAACGATGGAATTCTAATAAAGGTGATTTGAAAATATTGGGAATTACGAAAGAGGGATTATCATATGCATTGCATTCACGTTTCATTACTGTTATATATGTTCAAATGTCTATATCATGCTTTGTGTGTTATTTGTTGCATACTTGATGTTCCAGATTACTGGGCGAAAGCTTACAGGTGTAGGGTTGAACACATAGACAAATGGTTTGAATTTGTTGGACCTGAGTTAGATGTTTATTGATAGATATTCTGTTAGCATTTTAAGCAATCCTGTATTGTATTTTGGATTTCGATTGTATTTGAGTTATTGTATTTGAATTTTGAATTGTTATTTTTAATAGACATGTAGAGTTCTGTTGGTCTTTTGGACTTTATTAAATCGGACATTATTATTTTTTTTTAAGAAATTATTTATTTTCATTATAAATCACCTTGGATTTTGGGGTGTGATAGATTGTGTATTGGTATTTTCTTATTTTTTTTTACTTCGAATAGTCCTAATTAGGGAAAAGCTATGATGCGGTGTGTTTCTAAATTTATTTTTTTTAAAGCCAAAATAAAATATTTAAAAGCATGAGAAGCACCGTGAGATCGAGACAAAACATTAGCATGTTAAATTTATATAACATATTATATATTCTTTAGACTAAATAAAAGCAAAATGTAATGCAAAAATACTCGAAATAGATGTAGAAGTTATTCTATCATTAACTATTTTTCTTGGTATTTAAAGAGAGGGTGAAATTAGGTCGATTGTTACCTTGGATAATATTATCTATTAAATAAAAATAATTGCTAATTAAAATTTCTCATACTTCTTTTGGAATGGGCTCAATGTCAACTCATAAAATTTATCATATTTGAAAACGATTATCACACCTCGATTTTGACTCGAGGCCCCGAAAGAACTCTCCTTCTCAAAAAAATTGGGAAAAGGAAAGTGCAATGAGTTTAATCTCTTGAAAATTGATTTGATAAGTGCTTTTGAAAAGATTTAGAGTTGTTACTTGACTTTGATAAAGGTGTTTTTAGATCAACTAAATATAAAATATGAGGAAATATCATATAGCGTTTATCGTAAATCGCAGCCTAAGCTTTATAACTATTTACAAGGAGAGTCCTTTATTTCCATAAAATTGTGAACTCTTTTTCTTTTTTTTGACAACATGAACAAACAAATATAGTTAAGGGAGTTTACGAGTGTTCAAAAATCTGCCAAGCCCATCAACCAGATAGATTCAACTTGAATCTTAACCGAGTTAAAATCAGTTTTAAGGTTTGTAAACTCAACTTTGACGTTTCGGTTGGTGTGTCACTACTTTATGTAATCCAACCGATCCAACTTGGCCCAACTACCACTTATACTAAAATTCACCGAGACAAACCTGAACCTGATGACCCGAACTCAAATCGAGTCGAAATTGATTATATTATTTTTTAACCGAATTTAGTGGTCAATTGGCTGGTCACCACTCTACCCGACCCGTAAACACCCCTAATGGAGTTAAAGTCAGGTAAAAACGAGTTGGAAAAAAAACTCAAACCCAAGCCATGTCTTTTGTCAATTACCAGGCTTTACCACTTGAACTGGGTGGCATCTTCATTGTGAACTCATTGGAGGCTCATTGTCATGCAGCAAACCAACCACTTCAAACCCTCTAATCTCATATACACTGCCAGGTATAGGACTTTTTAATTTCTTGCTTTGACAAAGCCTTTACGATGCAGATGCTAAGCCTAGAGGGTTAGATACCCTCGTGTCCTATGTAATTTCAGTATAGTTTGATCATCTAATTCCCTCTGAAGTACAAACTCGATCGGGTCCACGAACGTAATTTAATTGCTTTTTTTTGTTCTATTTTTGTTGTGTAGAGTAAAATAACATCAGAAGCAACTGCATCCAAAGGTGAAAATTTTATCAAATTAATCTAATGGTTAAATGAGATTCATTTACTTTGAAGTAAAATATGCATCTTGATTGTTTTTAATTACAAAAGTACCATTGTCATTAGGGATGATAATAGATCAGGAAAAAGTAGAGATCCGACCGCATTCGTCCCGTTAGGAATGGGGATAGAGGATACAAAATTGGAAAGAAGGTCAAAATAAAATCTACACGGGGATGGAGGCGGGAATAGACTAAGTTATAAGTCACTTTTAGACTTAAAGTTATGTATAAAATAATAATTCAAAATGATATGCCGACCAAACTTGTAACCAATCAATATAATACACTATATAACAGCCACAAGATATGATAGTTCTCTCCAATGTCATGCACTACCAATGCTTTCCTCTAATATCCTAGCAATCAAGTAACCGGCCCTCGCATTAATAGAATAACATAGTGTTATTATATAATAATAATAATAATATCATCAATAACTAGCCACATATTTGTCATTTTAATAAAACGTTTTAAAATGCAATGTTGCTGTCTACTCTTACGATTGTTGCAACTGCTAGGTTAAAACATTAGAATAATAATATATATTCTGTAAAACATATCCAATGGAATCAAGGGCGGCGCCATGTGTTGACTGGTGGGGTGAGCTTACCCATCAAAACTTCAAAATAATATAATCATAAAATTTACTGTAGTAGTTTTTTTTTTAAAAAAAGTATACAACTTGACCGATTAACCCATCAGCTACTTAATTTCGCCAATTTTTTTTTTGAATCAATTAAAAGGCTAGTTTTTTTCTTGAATTTATTGTAGTATGACAGCAGATTTTTACCAATATCTTCAAATGCATGATATATTTGATAATATGTCAATGATGAATTTGTCGCATAATTGATTAAGAAATCAGTGGATGAATGATTATTTAGTAATATATATACATTAAGAACATATTGTTAGTATGGGTAATAAAGTTATTATGTATTTATGCGACAAAGTCACTTTATTTCATATACAAGGCTCGCTTTGTACTTGACTTACGAGCTTGCATAGTCCTCGTCTATCTCTCTAAGGAGGCTTATACTCGTTATCTACTAAATGAGTGTTAGAGCGATCGGGCGAAGCTTTTAATTTAGCGGCTTCCCTCTTCCTTGACATAAACCGATTCACATATTTTTATGGGCAAACTTTGTACTTGGAAGAACTCTTTCCCACTTGCTCAGTCTCCATTGTACTAAGCTCCCCAGCAAGTCTTCCAAAAAATTAACGACTGGAGTCTGGTCATCTACAAAACATCAAAATTTGCCGAACAGAATATATGTGTTTATTTTTTGCCAAAAATAATAGCAATAATATATTATGATTTTCTATTCAATGTTTTTAGAACTAACATTTAAGTTTTTGCATGACCCATGAACAAAAATTCCTGAAGCTGCCACTGAACAGAGTAAAACTTGTTGGTACTCAACTACTTCTATTAAGCAAATTTAGATGAAAGAAATAACAAAAGGTAGGTCTTGCATTTTGTGCTTTCACATTGTGTTCTGGCTTCTGGGTATAACTATCCCTCTTATATGATCAACACATAAGCTGGCTACAAGAAAGTCAAAAGTTGAATAAATGACTGTATATACGAAATCCATCCCAATGTAATAAATATTATTATATTGTGAATTTTAATGCCACCTAGTAACCAAAATTTATTTAGTGGTCTTGGAGTGTACGCATCATGTTTGTTTATCTTCTCATAATATAATACATCTTTCTATTAGGTGGATCTCAAACACCCCGTTAATGGACTCATTTAGCAAGGAGGGGCTTACTGCACTTTGAAAGGAGGTTTATATTAGAATGATATAATATTATTTAAATACTAAAATAAGTTTTTTGTATTTTGAGCAACAATGTTAATTATTTTGGATAAGGCAGAGGGTTGTTGCAAACAAAAGTTGGGAAGTTATTATACGCAACCATCAATGTAACACTCACGACCAAGTGGCTGCAATGTAGTATAATCCGACAAGGCCAGGATCGATTTTCCACAAGGATTGAGTCAAGTATAGGTTATGGGATCTAACTAATACTCAACTCTCTTAAACCTCACACAACTTACTAAATTGCTTCTAAAGGATAACTTCAAAAAATGATTTGGTTTGAAGAGTTTGTTGGTTGGATTTAAATTATAACACTTTAACTAAATTGACAATTAATAAAGGAAATTAGATTAAGTTGATCCAATCACTCAATTCATTCAAGAATTTCTAAGAGGTTGATAACTCAAATCAAGCACAACAATCAAGAGTGCTTGATTTGAAGGCTTTAGCTTTAAAAACATAGATCCTATTGTAATTGATGTTAGATTTACGATCTAGTCTAGAGCTTTGGACTAATACCATCAATTTAGATGAAATTAACAAATAATTGAAGAATCATGCATTAAAACCGCCAAATATAATCAATAACTTAAGTGTTTTAAGATATCTCACATTCAATTGCTAGAAATTGAAAAGATAAAATAATGAATTCAGAGATACCTTCAATGAAACATTTGAATTCCTTAGTTGATCTTTCCAATTAAGCCCAATTGAAGACTTAGCTACTTGACTCCATGAAGAATTTGACAATTAAATTGAAGAAACTTGAAAACTATTTGAATTTGATTACTAGAAGAGGAATTACAATGAGAATCAAAGTGTTTCTATCTCTAAAATAACTCCTAAAAAGCTGTATTTAACTAATCTATGTACAAAAATGTTTAAATCTCCCAAAATTAGAGTACAAAACTGACTTATAGGCTCAAAAATAAAGCAGAGTTGCAGTCAATTGTGCGCACAATTAGCTAACGGTCTTCGAATAGTGAAATTACGTCTTTGTAATTTCTCACGATTTTGTAGACTTGTAAAAGTATTCGAACGGTACTATTTACCGTTCAAACATTATTTACCTGTGCGTACGGTCACTATTTACCCGTGTACACGACACTATTCACCCGTGCGCATGGCACTAGTTACTTGTTCGCACGGTACTATTTACAACGCTTTTTATTGATGTTCGAATTGCGCTAAATTAGACTCAAAATCTATACAAAGCAAAATAAAGTAATTTAGTACTAAAATTTAACTAAAATGACGAATAAAATCTTAAACTAAAGCTAACAAAACATAAGTTAAAGTGTTATAATTACAATTTTAAAGTACAAACATTGTTTAAACAAGCGTATCTGATTTAGTTTGCTAGTAACATCACCGTTCTTCCAATAACAGAAACATGTATACAATAGAAATAAAATATGAATTCAAAATAAAAATTCACCCATATAATTTGACCGTTGAGTAATTATATAGGGTGACTATCACATCATGTTATCATGCTTTGTAGTGTAATATTCCATTTAAATTATGAAACATGTAACATTTTTCTTATAGTGAAAATTTTAAATTTGAAAATCCAAACATTCAGCTATGTTAATACCTATAATTTTTAAAAACAATATTGTTTCTCTTTACACATAACATCATATAAATATACCGTAACACCACAAATGTCCAATAATATGGTATGACAGTCACTTTGAATAATCTCTCCTACTATGGCTTCAATTTCATAGGTACTCACGTGTGGTGCACCCAGACAGGTGGTACTAGTATTCACATGCGCCCCATGCGTATGTTGGCATGAAGCTTTTTGGAAAATATTGTGCTTGCGCCAAATTTTCACTAGTTATATTGTCTTTTATTTTCTCACCCTGCTAATGTTATACAATAAATATATATATATATATATATATATAAAATTTATCACCAAAATAATGTAGTTGAGGAAGAATTATTTATTTAACAAAAAATACATATTACGATAGCTTGTAATTATAATAATGATATTGTCACATCATTCTAGTAGAGTTTTTCCTACAATTTTTTTGAAAAAAAAAAGCATTTTTCTTTCTCACCCTCTCTTTCTCGATACCCACAGAGCATAGTTATCATAACCGAACCGGATATTGAACCGGTCAAAGCATCGATTCTTAAATTTATTGATTCAATTGGTTCAACTGGTATTATAATGTTATATATATTTTAGTTATTATATAGCCTATATATATTAAATATGGTAAAATTAATCCCCAACTAAGTAATTGTTTGGTGGTAAAATGGTTAAATTTTTTATGCTAGTCACAAATTCAAATATTTATCTCAACATAAACTTAAAATTTTGAAAGTATTTAAAAAGTCAAAGTTGGTGGTTAGTTTTTCAAGTTGAATTGGTCAGTTTTCTAAAAATCGACCTGTTCATCTAGTTCACATATATTTGTGGTAAATTAATTGAACCGTACCGGTTAAGAGTTCGGTTCCTGGTTCAACCGGTTGTTTACAACCCAATTCTACTGTTCTTCAATCTAGCTCCGATCAAACCAACATACCCCAACACCCCAAACTCTACATACACATACAGACAAATTTATATACAGAGATAGAGAGAGAGGAGAAAGAGAAGAGAATGTGTTTGTTTGGGTTCGGCGTGACAAAGAAGAGAGAGAGAGAGAGCTGGGTAGACAGCCACCATCGGGAATGTGTCCATGCTGTGGAGGGAAGGTGGAAGCAGTGGACTTCGAGGGTCAATGGAGGTTTTGCTTCATGCTTATATGCTTCACCATCAAGAGAAAATACGTGCGCTCTCTATGTGCCAAACGTTTGGTCTTGTACTCAGAGGCCTTCAAGTCTGGAAGAAACCACAAATGGGTATAATTTCTTTTTTCTTTTTGGGTTATAGATATAGGTTGGTACTCCATATCATATGTGCTTTGTTAGTAGTTTGTTGATTTGTAACGTTCTTCCCTTTTTCAGAGTATATATTTCTATACTATAGAAAACATATTGTGATTTGCTGCATTTAGATAATGGAAAATTCTTTTGCATCTCGATTCTTAATTGAGGACCGTATGATGAAGGCATTTGTTGCTGGATGCTTTTGAAGGTGACGATGTGACCAAGTTCCTGATTGTTTCGGTTTAATAAATCATATAAAATTTCCCAATGATATGTATATATGCATGTATCCAGTGTCTATGCATGTAACAATGGTCGGATGTATTTATATAAATGACTTTTGCGAATTTTAATGAGGCATTTGGAATTATGCTTTTTTAGAAGTTGTATTATGTTTTGATCAGGAATTTAAAGTGACATAGCATAACAACATGGGTTTGCTCTTTCTCTTTTTGGTTTGGTAGAGAGAAGGATGCTCTTTAATATTAGCAGTTCCTATCCCTTTTTTCTTTTTTTACTATTTCTTTCTTTTCCCATTAGGAATTTCAGATTTCAAAATCCTTCCTAGAACATATTTCAATAGATTTATTATGATTGAAAAACCTAGGGTCCATTTGATAATGCTGTTAGTTTTTGTTTTTTGTTGTGTGTTTTTTATGGTTTGATGATGGGCATTTGTTGGTTACCATTATGCCAACAATACCAGACTAATGTTTTGGAAACAGAGAACACACTCATTTTAGTGTTTTTTATTTTTTTTCTTGAATTTTGTAAACAACTAAAAACAAAAAATAGAAAACAAACACTGTTTTTGTTTTGTTTCAAAAAAAACAAAAAAACGTTTACCAAATAGCCCTTAGCATTTGTCTATATTTTGTCAAAGAGACTTATTACTACAATATTAGGTCAAGATGTAATAGTTATGACCAATATTGTACAATCCAAGATAAAAGAGGGAACAAATCATTCAACTAAGAATACACCAGTTTTTTGCCATGAAAACCTTAAATGGGAGAAAAATCACGTGTCTCTTTTACCAGACAAGATCATACACTATAAATTGTAGTTCGGATGGTTACAAGACGCTTTACAATCAAAACATCTCAACTCATTGATCTAATGATTGTCTGGATCTTGCTTGTATCCACGATTTACTATTTTCGTGCTTGACCACCGTTCAGATTCCTTAAAACGAATTTCACTCTTTGAACTCCTTCAAAACTTTCGATCTCTTCAAGTGAGTTGAAAAAGATTGTTGCTAAGACTTGTTTTTAAGCTTTTGCAAGGTGGAAAAATCTTCTCTTAAAGAGTTTTAAATGTGGAGGCACAGATTCACCTTCTAAGAAAGTGTACTGGTACTTAAATAGGTGCAAAAACCTTAGCAGCGTGAATCCCGAGATTCCTGATTTCTAGTGTCTCATGTCCGTGAGATCCTGCAAGGATCTTGCAAAATATTACCTATTTAGCATGCTTACTATTTTTACCCTTGACATTCCGTAACATCCTGCGAGGTCCTGTCCTTCATTCAGCACACTGTTTTTACTATCGAGATCCCTCGAAGTCCATCGACGTCTCTCGAAGTCCATTTATCTATCCAAGTTGTATCATACAAGTCTCTCTTAGCAGGAGCTTGTATGAATAAGATTCAAATCCTTTCCAAATGCTTGTGATTGATATCCTAATTCCTCAGATTACATTAAACTTGACTTGTCACGAAATTTAGCCAATTACATAAACTTACAATGATCTACTAAAAAAATTATGAAATATTTTCTCAAGAAACAAACATACTAAGGTGGATTAGGTTTTTTTTTTTGAACAGATGATGATGAGTTTCAAATAAGAATCGTTTCAATGTAAACTTTGTTGCTTTATATTTTTAGTAAGCTATTTGGTACTCAATCCTTACAGCATTCATAATTACTAACAAAAAAAAATTCTTCAAGACAATTTCTTTATAATCCTAAGTATTATTAAAATTTTTAATCAATTATACAAATTCCATGAATTATTGGACTTTCAATCTCTTTCATGACTCCTGTGCATAGCACATGCCAATGCTAATATACATATATATATATATATATATAGTCGTATATACAAAAAATCATCTTCTAGAAAAAGAAATATTGAATGAATTGATAGTAAATTATGAGGTTTCACTATTTCTTTCCCTTCTGTTAGGGCAATCACATATGCACACGAAATAGAATACGATAAAAACAATAAAGAACACAGAGATTTATATGGTTCCCCAAATTCGAGTACGTCCACAGAAGTGAGAGCAAAAGTCTTCCTTATTTATCTAATCTTCTAGGGTTTACAGTACGAGAATATATATAGATACCCGAAAAACCCTAACAAGAGTATTTAGTTTGTTTTTCTAAAATACCCTTATAACACTGTATCATACCGCGGGAGGCTACGCCTTCACACCCTCCAAACCAACGGTCTTCGCTTTACTCCACTTTGCTCAGCATCTACCCCTCTTTTTAGAACTTACTGGTATCTCTCCATATCAAACATATGAGCCACAAGTTTCAACAATCTCCACCTTGGCAAATATTCACCTATTCAGAAGATAACCATCTCGATCCAACTGGTTTGGGGGACGCCTCCCTTTTTCTAACACCTGGAGACATTAACCAAGTCTAAGCAATGCTTGAACTTGTCTACGGTAATAGTCTTTGTCAACATGTCAGCTGCATTCTCTGAAGTGTGTACTTTCTCGAGTATCAAATCACCTATAGCAATCAATTCTCTCACCTTGTGAAACCTGACATTGATATGCCTAGTCGGAGCATGACACACCTGATGCTTTGCCAAATAAATGGCACTCTGACTATCACAGTGCAACTGCACTATACCTTGATTGATGTCCAACTCTTTAACCAACCATTTTAACCATAATGCTTCCTTAGCAGCCTCATTCATCGCCATGTATTCAGACTCGGTAGTAGATAGAGCCACTAGAGGTTGTACCATGGATTTCCAACAGATAAGCCCGCCCACAAGTGTAAATACATAACCTGTTGTAGACCTCCTGTCATCCACATCTCCAGCATAATCCGCATTCACAAATCCTACAACTGAAAACAAGATACCCACTTGATAGCAAACAAGATACCACAGTTTGCAGTACCTTTCAAGTATATGAAAACCCACTTGATTGCTTTTCAACGCTCTCTACTTGGATTAACCATATACTTGCTAACTGTGCTAACTGCATGTGCCAAATCAGGTCTTGTACAAACCATCGCATACATCAAGCAACCAACTGCGCTGGCATAAGGCACCTTTGACATATCCTGAATTTCTTCATCTGACTTCAAACATTGTACTATAGATAACCTAAAATGACTTGCCAAAGGTGTGTTGACTGGTTTGGCATTATTCATACTAAACCTTTCCAATACTTTCATCACATAATCATTTTGAGACAACCACAGTTTACTGGCTGGCCTATCTCTGCGAATCTCCATCCCAAGTTTTTTTTTGGCAGCACCCAAGTCCTTCATATCAAATTCCTTGCCTAACAAAGACTTCAACCTGTTTACGTCATCTACACTCTTCGTAGCAATAAGCATATCATCCGCATAAAGAAGTAGAAAAATATATGAGCCATCATCAAGACTCTTAACATAAACACAACAATCATACTCACAACGTGTGAACCCAATCCGAATCATGAAGGAGTCAAACCTCTTGCACCATTGTCTCGGAGATTGCTTAAGCCCATAAGGTGACTTTTTTAACCTGCAAACAAGATGCTTAATCCTTGGCTGCATGAACCCCTCAGGCTGCTCCATGTACAAAACCTCCTCCAAATCACTATGGAGGAATGCTATTTTTACATCTAGCTGCTCTAACTCCAGATCATAACTAGCCACCAATGCCAAGATAATTCGAATGAAAGTATGTCTTACCACTGGAGAAAAGATGCAGCTTCTTTCTTCTTGTATACCCACTTGCAACCCACTATTTTCTTCCCTTGAGGTAGTTCTTCCAACTCCTAAGTCTTGTTCTTGTGCAATGACTCCATCTCCTCCATCATGGCTTCCATCCATCTGTCCTTCTCAAAACTAGTGATAGCCTCCTGAAATGTAGATGGATCCCCACTGGTGGTAGACAATGCATAAGAAACTAAATCCTTAAAACCATACCTTACTGGTGGTTTGATATTACGTTTGGGTCTCCCTGTGGCAATGCTTTCCTGCTGCGACTACTGCTGCTGATCGAGCTGATTTTCTGGCTAAGAACCATCCGTATCAAAACTATCCAACTCAATTTATATACTTTGCTGCTTGGTGCTTTCCCCTGACTTGGATTTCTGAACTTCTTGATGTGTCTTGATCATAGAAACCTCATCAAATACTACATCTCTACTGATTATCACCTTTTTTGTCTCTACATTCCAAAGCTTATACCCTTTTACCCTTTTCTAATAACCAAGAAAGATACACTGTTTAGTTCTCATTACTAGGAATATGAATATAGGCTGGGCACCCAAAAATTCTCAGAATTCAGTAATCTACCTCTTTCTATGTCCATACCTCTGCTGCTACCTTTCCATCCAAAGTAACAGTTGGTGACCTATTTATAATAAAACATGCCATGCTCACTGCTTCTGCCCAGAAAGTTTTCGGAAGTCCTGCATTCAGTCTTATACACGGGGCCTTTTATACTATAGTTCCGTTCATCCTCTCTGCCACCCCATTTTGTTGAGGTGTCTTCCGACCTGTAAAGTGATGCTACATCCCATGCTCCTCACAAAACTTCAAAAAAATCCCATCCTTGTACTCTTTCCCATTATCTGTTTTGAGGCACTTAATTCGTTTCCCTGTTTGGTTTTCCACTTCAACCTTCCACATTTTGAACACTGCAAAAACCTCTAACTTCTGTTTGATGAAGTAAACCCAAACTTTCCTCGAATAATCATCGTTAAAGGTCACGAAATACAGAGATGCCGCTTTCGAAGCTACTCTTATTGACCCCTAAACATCTGAATGGACGTAGTCAAGAATTCTCTTTGTTTTGTGTGCAGCATGCCTGAACTGCATCTCACACTGTTTGCCCAGAACGCAAAACTTGTAGAACCCAACCTTGCACAATTTAACCCCTTTAAGCAAAGTCATCTTATGTAGCTTTGACTTTCCATGTTCTCCCATATGTCCCAACCGCATATGCCAAAGAACAGTATTATTGGTATCAGTCACTGTAGTGGCAGCAGCTCCACTTATAACTGTACTCTTTGTTAGCTTATAAATGTTACCAGAAACTTTCAAACCTTTCATGATCACCATGACACCCTTCATTATTTTCATGACTCCACCTTTTGTTTTATACCCACAACCGTTTAAGTCTAAAGTTCCCAAAAAAATTAAATTCTTCCTCAAATCTGGAACATGTCTAACCTCACCCAAGGTTCTCACAACACCATCAAACATTCTGATTTTAATTGTGCCCATGACTTTGCATGATGCATCATTACCCATAAGAACATTACTACAATTAACTGACCTGTAAGTGTCGAACCATTCCCTGTTAGGGGTCATATGATAAGAACATGCTGAATCCAAAATCCATGAGTCTGCCAGGTGGTCCGGATTTGCTGAAACTGAAAGCAGATAACCATCTTCGATTCTTGCCCCACAACGTTTGCAGCATTTGATGGTCCATCTGCAGCCTTATGCTGTTTCTTCTTCCAGTTCATTCATTTTCCCTTCTATAGATAGTCCTTCTTGAAGTGACCTGGTTCATGACATTTGTAACACTTCAACTCGGATTTACCCTTCGATTTTGATCTCCCACGTTCAATCGATCTACCCCTTGTCGTTTTTCTTCCACGATCCTCATTCCCTTTTGCAACCAGTCCTTCACCCTAAAGCGACTCAGTTTGTTGTTTGCATTGATTATATGCTAGAAGAGCTGTTGTAACCTCCTCCAGTTTTAAGGTTTCTTTCCCCCAGAGTAGAGTTGTAACGAGGTTTTCCATAGAACCCGGAAGTGACGAAAGTAACATCAAGGCGTGATCTTCCTTTTTGAATTTTACATCAATCCTCAGCAGATCGCTCACAATCTAATTGAACCTATTGATATGCTGAATCAAATCAGTACCCTTAACCATCTTCAGCCTGAATAACTTCTGCTTCAAAAATAGTTTATTTGTCAATGACTTTGACATATACCTGCTCTCCAGCTTCGACCAAACACCAGCTGGGGTTTCTTCACCGATCATGTGATACATAACTTCATCTGTAAGACACAAACGAATCGTACTCACTGCCTTCATTTGCGTATCTTCCCAATTGTCATCAGACACCCCTTCTAGTTTATTCGAAACTGATCTTAGTGCCTTTCCCAAACCCTGTTGTACTAGCACATCCTTTACCTGCTGTTGCCACAATTCGAAATTTCCAGTCCTGCCAAACTTCAGCACATCGAACTTCGAAACAACCGTATTTCCCACCATCGTTCTTCGTGCGATTCTACTAACGTGCTCTAATACCACTTGTTAGCGCAATCACATACGCATACGATATAGAATACGAGAAAAACAGTAAAGAACACAGAGATTTATGTGGTTCCCCAAAATCGGGTACGTCCATAGGAGCGAAAGCGAAAGTCTTCCTTATTCATCTAATCTTCTAGGGTTTACAATACGAGAATATATAGATATCCGAAAAATCCTAACAAGAGTATTTAGTATGTTTTTTTAAAATACCCTTATAACACTGTACCATACAACGGGGGTTGTAACCAACGGGCCTTCGCTCCACTCCGCTCCACTCCATTCAGTATCTACCCCTCTTTCTAAAATTTGCTGGTGTCTCTTAATATCAAACATATGAGCCACAAGTTTCAACACCTTTTAAGGAAGACATTAATCATCTGAAAAAACTCAAATTCTTAGAATATAAAACTCATCAAATTGTTTTGACTAGATGAAGCACATTTTTTTAAATCATCTAAAAGTTTTTTTTTTTTTTGTTTTTTGAAAAAAAAGAATGACGTTGTTTCTTTTCATTACTAGGTTTTATTTATTTATTTATTGTCTTCCTTACATCCTTAGGTTTTGAATAAGTATTTATTAAACTCCACTAGATATTGAAATGAACTTATGTGCTTTTAGCATTGTATCGTTTGGATTACACTTAAAAACAGAATGAGCAGAGAAATTTGGCATCGTTTGGATTCCTTGTTGCTTGCAATTGTTTGGGTTGTGTCGTGTGTTTGTTGTTTTCCGCTCTTACCTTATTACATTTTTCTCATTTTTAAGTACTTTTTTCTCATTCTAAATCAAAGATTTGGTAATAGAAAAGAAAAAGTAAAGGAAAAGGTGAGTGAAAAGATAATAAAAACTCTGTTTACTTTTGTTCTATTTTTTCTTACCTTTTTTTTTTTTCCCTTGACAAATTCAAGTTTTAAACACAACATTAGTAAATAATAGAAAGAAAAAAGAATAAAGTAAATCCGCCTAAAAGAGTTTGTTAAGTAATTGATTTTGTCGCTGCCACTTATTATATAATAAGCATAACATATAATTACATATCTTATTGCATCGTCTTCCTCTTAGACACAAGTGAATTTGTCTAATATGCATTTAATAATTAGTGTTGATTCCACTATCGATCTTGTGCACCAAAGTGAAAAAATGAAGTGACAAATAAGATTACCTATAATATTACTTTTTTTCTTTTTGTAAAACTTGAATAATAAGACCCAAGTAACAATGGTAAAAATGAAAATGTCACTTTATAATATATATATATATATATATTTTTTTTTTGCAGTGTTGGAATTGTTTTCTTTTGTCTGTAAATGTAGACATGAAAGTTGATAGGAAGTCATTTGATTTTGGTTCACAAGGAGTCTCTGTAAATCTAGACATATAGAAATTAAAGATTAGTCTTCTCCCTTTGCCCTGACAACCATTCTTTTACTTGTTCTCGATCTACCTGTCGAGAGCTAACCTTTCAAATGTTCTACGAATTATACATAAATTGCTGTCATCAACTTTATTATGATATTCATTTCTCGTAAAAGTAATTTTTTTTTTAAAATTGAGAGAGAGAGAGAGAGAGAGAGAGAGAGAGAGAGAGAGAATGAGAATGTAATCGAGCTCGAGTCAAGTAAAGAACACGCAAATATGACTGATTTGTTTAGATTAAAGAATCCAATTATTTGAATACCAGAAAAAGCTTTTAAGAACACTTCAGGAAAAAGAAAAAGTATTAATATCCCTGCCAGTGAAAACAAATATTTATAGACTACAGTTGGATCCTGCTCATTTTTTAAGTAGTTAGTATACCAATGAAAGCAATCCGGAAAATGGAGTCTGATAATTCTAAGAGTGCATGGTTTCATCTCTGTTGTCATGTTGCCCTTTAGCTAATTAAAATATATTCTCCACAACTGTCCTACAGTTCGTACAGATTTCCACTTTTGTGTTTTTATTTTTTCTGTTGTAGAAATTGTATGAAGATATGAGGAATTCAATTGAAAATGTTAGAATTTTTTGAATTGAGCGTACACATTAATTGATTTTTAGTTTTAATTAAATGAGTTGAATCCAAATTAAGTTAAGACATACGGAATATGCCCAATAAAGAGGTGATCTATATGGATTGAGCTTGTGTGTACCTATTAATTATTTGATGTGGTTAAACGGATAGTATGGGCTTAAAAAAACCTATTTAGGAGCTCTTTATGGAAGGGCCTATTAGGGTTCAATATATATAGGTTAAGTTCCCTCTCTTTCCATAACTGAAAGTATTTTACCCATAGAGATCTGTTGTAAGGAGTTTCGAGACAGAGAGGAAGACGTAAAACCAATATACCGTTTGATTTTATGACTGGATTGTTTCTTTTCAGATTCAAGATCAAGGAACAAACGAGTGCACTTCTGCAATTTTGAATACATGATGTTTTTATGTTCATATACATGTTTATTGTGAATCTTACAGAAAAAAGCACTAGGCTAGGCCAAATTTCAGTGGACATACGGAAAGAACATAAAGGATTTCGCGAGGGGGACTTGGTTTCAACCCAGTATCATCACCCCTCCATCCTGCAAGTACGTATATTTGTTTTGTTTCTCCCTATCTTAAAAACAATTTAATCTTTTTTTTTCCCCTTTTTTTCCTGTATGGATCATAATCTTCTACACTTGGTTACAGATACTAATCGATGGAAGAGAGCCTAAAGCCGTGGAAACTGAAGGTCAATTGCCAACGCTGGTTTACCTAGCACGAGAGAAGAGACTCCAGTATCACCACAATTTTAAAGCTGGCGCCATGAACGCGCTGGTAAGCCCTTGTGTACCACTCAAACATTTGAACACACCTAAATAGCTTCAGCTCCCCTTCAGCTGGCCTCCATGAATCATGATCAATAAACCAATAATGAACGATTTATATCCAGCTCCAATTACATTCATTTAACCCATTACTTAATCCAAAAAATTATTAACTATGGGAACTTGAACAGATAATGGTGTCATCAAAGAAAAGCAATGGTTCAATAATTCTTAATGTGGACTGCGACGCATACTCAAACCATTCAGAATCAGTGAGAGATGCCCTATGCTTTTTTATGGATGAAAAGAAGGGCCATGATATTGCTTATGTGGAGTATTCGCATGACAACGATAACCTCACAAGGAACGATCTCTATGGCACCTGCTTTAGGGTAATTATTGAGGTGGGTAGATTTTCAACCCTTCTCATTTCTTCAGTAGAGTATGGAAGACATTGCAATGATTTCTAAATTTTTGACAAAGGTGGAACTAGCTGGCATGGATGCCAACGGTGGGCCTGTCTATATTGGAAGTGGGTGCTCTCACAGAAGAGACACGTTATGTGGGAGGAAATACAGCAAAGAACTTGGAGAAGAATGGAAGAGAGAAGATGATAAAAGGGAGAATCAAAGTGCAACTTTGCTAGAAGAAATATGCAAGATTTTTGCAAGCTATACCTATGAAGACAACATTAAATGGGGAAAGGAGGTACTCTCTCTCTCAAAAAAAGGAACTTAATATATGTCCGGTTGCAGATGGGTCTAAAGTATGCGTTTCCGACAGAAGATATTGTCACAGGGTTGTCAATACAATGCAGAGGTTGGAAATCCATCTATTTCAATCCAGAAAGGAAGGGTTTCACATGAGTTGCTCCCACAACACTATTGTAGGCACTAGTACAACAGGAGATGGTATGAAGGTCATTTTCAGATATGTCTCTCAAAGCGCTGCCCCATAATTTCTGGCCGCGGAAGGATCCCCCTAAAGCTTCAAATGTCATACACTCCCTACATGCTTTGGGCTCCAAACTGTTTGCCTACACTATACTATGTTGCTGTCCCATCCGTTTTTCTCCTTAGAGGCATCTCCTTGTTTCCACAGGTAAGTCTTTTTTCTTTGTCAACCTGATAAGGTCTTTTTCATCTTCAAATATTGGTGTGTGCGTGTTTTTTTTTTTGGGGGGGGGGCGGGGGCGCAACAATGACAACTGATCAACTTATATTCATGAATTCCAAGCTTGCCATCAAGTTTTAGGGAGATATTTAGGGAGATATTGTCACTGACTTTATTGCTAAGAATGGATTTATTATTTCTGTCTTCAGATATCAGGCTTGTGGGTGATTCCCTTTGCATATGTTATCGTAGCCAAGTACAGATACAGCTTGCGTGAGTTTCTTTGTTGTGGGGGTACGCTTCAAGGCTGGTGGAATGAACAAAAAAATATGGGCATTTAGAAGGACAACTTCCTAATGCATTGCCTTCTTTGAAACCATCTTGAGGCAATTGGGTTTGGCCAAGTTAGGATTTTTAGTCACCGCCAAGGTGGCTGACGAAGGGGTCTATCAACGATATAACAAAGAGGTCATGGAGTTTGGTACACCTTCACTGATGTTTACCATTTTAGCCACACTTGCAATGCTCAACCTATTCAGTTTTGCTTGGGGGTTAAAGAGGGCTATTATGGACGCTCAAATTAGGATTTTGGAGACATTGGCATTGCAGATTGTTCTGTGTGGGCTCATTGTTTTGATCATCCTGCCGGTATACCAAGGACTCTTCTTCAAAGGACAAGGGCAACATGCCCACCTCTGTTATGTACAAGTCAGTTATGTTAGCTCTATTGGCTTCTTCAATAGCCTTGTACTAGTTCACCATGCCCGCCTTTGCTGCCATATATGTATTGATATCTGCTTGTCTTTGTGCTTTTAGGGAAGGGTTCAAAGTTCCAGTCGATTTTACACTTACAGTTGCTAGACCTGCACCGAGAAATGTCATAGAGTTTGTTATATTGTCGACCTCAACGTTGCAAAATTTCCTGCATTATACATCATTCAATAAATTGTTCAAACTTTGATATTCATCATTAAAGTACACAAAATTTAAATAGTTGGACTTCCAAATTTGAGGATTGCATTGCACAGCCATGTAGGCTGTAGATTTAGTAATCCTACTTAATTTTCACATTGATTTCTATAGAAGAGGCGGTACTCTCATTCATAGTTAGATTAATGTGGTATGGTTTTTTCGGGCTAAGCTATTTATTACTCTTAAAACATTAACTGAAAGGCATGCACATTTGAAACCTAAACATAAATAAACTACCCAGTGCTAACAACACCAAAGTCACTACCGAGGGATGCACTCTTCATAGCGATGGTATCTGCGTTCAAATTGTTTTCTCCTAACCTATATATGTATATATATATATATCAGTTCCAAGATTAACGCATAACTCTCTTCCTCCTAGCAAGGACAGGTGTTGGTGTTTTACTGTGTTGCAATCCATGAACAAAAACACTTGAATTATGACTTTACATTCTCTTTGTCAAAGAGTCCATTGGAAGTTGTATTTGAGCAAGTTGACACGAGTGCAATTAGTTACAGTGATTAGAGCCAGACTAGTCAAGGAGGAGCTATCGAGAAAACAATATAGGGTGCTGGCATTGGCCGCTCGAGCAGAAAATGGGCAATTAGTCCACTTGATCGTGCTCAATAGCGCTCACGCAGGCAATTGGCAGTTTCATTGACATGAACCGACTAGAAGCCAGTGGACAAATATTTGATTAGACCGCTCAAATCAGTAGCTTTTCATGACTTTACTTACTAGTGGACAAATATTGATGTTCTTTGTTTTGGAATCGTACAGAATGAAATGTCTTAACGCTACTAAATTCGAGGCCACATACGTACCCTCACCCCCTCCTACCCCCTAGAATACATCTCCCATGCAAGCAAGCAATTAAGCAAGCGCCACAGAGAGAGAGAGAGAGAGAGGGCGAGAGAGAGAGAGAGATGGGAAAAGAAAACAATCTTCCTCTTTTTGAAACAAAGGCAGCAAAGGGACGCGTGGCTTATCTACTGTATGCTGTTTCAGTAATCATGGGCATATGTTTGATATGTTTTTACAGAGTGACTCATTTGCCTGGACAAGGGCAAGTCGGTAGATGGGCCTGGATCGGTTTGTTTATGTCAGACCTCTGGTTCATTCTCTACTGGCTCGTCACTCAATCTGTTAGATTGAATCCCATCAAACGTCACACTTTTAAAGACAGGCTATCTGAAAGGTCTCTCTCTCTCTCTCTCTATATATATATATATGTTTGTGTGTTACAACATGCGGCTCATTGTGACTGTAAATAACAGATATGAAAAGGTTCTGCCGAACGTAGACATATTTGTGTGCACAGCTGACCATACAATAGAGCCGCCAATAATGGTGATCAACACTGTCTTATCGGTCATGGCTTATGACTACCCACCGGAGAAGCTGAGCGTATATCTTTCTGACGATGGAGGGTCGGAGTTGACGTTCTACGCTCTTTTAGAGGCTTCTCACTTCTCAAAGCACTGGCTACCATTTTGCAAGAACTTCAAAATAGAACCACGGTCGACGGCAGCTTACTTTTCAACAGTTTCCAAACCATTGGATGACCCTGTCATGGCTGAAGAGTGGTCCTCCATCAAGGTTCAAAACTTTGTAGACTCTAACATGCATGGCATCTTTGACTGATTGCTGTAATGTTAATTCAAGCTCATGGCTTTCTTTCTATACCTTAATTATATATGACTGTTTGGCTGGGCTCCAGAGCTTATGTTTTTCTCTATATTTTTGCTATATAATTCACTGTGGAAAACCACAGGTACCACAGAGTTGTAGAAATTAAGATACGTCGATGTAGGAATTAGGAGGGTAGATGAACCACGGGTCCGAGTAAGACTGGTCATGAATAGAGTGGTCCTCGATCGGTGAATTGTTGGTTTTGTCCAGCTGCGTCCAAATCAACCTTTCGTCCTCTCGGAGAAAAATGAAAAGGGAGAAGGAGCTTTGTGTGGAGGATGGTACTTTGGCTTTTTCTGAGCTTAATATTCTTTGACAGAACCACATGCATGCAGAGACTTTTCAAAAGAACTGTCCTCTCTCTTGAGTCTCTTCTGCGGACTAAAACGACAGCTATGAGCTTTGTGTGTCTTCTTTTCAAATTGGTAGAGACCTAGAATACGTGTGCCTGAAATGAAAATGACTCGATCGTGGTGGAACTAACTGCACCTGTATATTTTCTAATAAGCAAATTTCAATTCAGTTTTTCTTTTTTCTTTCGTTTCTGTGTTGTGCATATAGAATATGACATTTTTGTTTTCTATCTACAGAAACTATACGAAGATATGAAGAAACGGATCAATAATGCTACCAAGTTAGGCCAAGTTCCAGAAGAACTGCGCAAAGAGCACAAGGGATTTCGTGAATGGGATTTGGTTTCAAGCAGAAGGGATCATCACACCATTCTTCAAGTACCTCTACACTTCTGTTTCACAATCAAATGTGAATGCATGGTTTTATTTTTAAATTGTTATTGACTTGGTTCCTTTTACTAAACTTACAGATACTAATTGATGGGACAGACCCTACGGCTGTGGATATTGAAGAACAACCTCTGCCAACTCTGGTATACTTGGCTCGTGAGAAGAGACCACAATATCACCACAACTTTAAAGCAGGAGCCCTGAATGCGCTCGTAAGCTCTCTTACAAATTTATGTATATATATACAGATTAACTAGAATCAAACCATCAAGCCATAGCTAAGTCTGTGTTTTATGAACTAATTAGTGTGATTGTCATCGTTATCATAATGTAATGAGCAGTTAAGGGTGTCATCGCGGATAAGCAATGGCCCGGTTATTCTTACTGTGGATTGTGACATGTATTCAAACAATTCGGAGTCACTGAGAGATGCACTCTGCTTTCTCATGGATGGTGAGAAGGGTCACGAGATTGCATTCGTACAGTTTCCACAATTCTTCAATAACCTCACGAAGAATGATGTTTATGGAAGTTCCTTGAGGATAATTTCGGAGGTAAGCATTAACAAAAACTTGAAATGCTGGAATAAAGTAGTTATTCATGACCGGAGGAGGATGAAGTGTCTCTAATTCTAACATTGAGGAACCTCTCTGGTGACCAAGGTGGAGCTTGCAGGTTACGATGATAATGGAGGACCTCTTTATATTGGTACTGGGTGCTTTCACAGGAGAGAAGCTCTCTCCGGGAAGAGGTATAACAAGGATCATAAAACTGACTGGAGGGTTGAGAATGACAAAAAGGTTGAAGAGAGCACACGTGCGCTAGAAGAAACATGCAGAGTTCTTGCAAGTTGCAGCTATGAAGAAAACACTCAATGGGGAAAGGAGGTTCTCTCTCTCTCCCTCTCTCTCTGTGACGCACACACAAACACCATACAAAATTTATATATGTTGATCTGCAGATGGGAGCAAAGTACGGCTGTCCAGTAGAAGATGTTCTTACAGGGTTATCAATACACTGTCGAAGCTGGAGATCTATCTATTTCAATCCAGAAAGGAAAGGCTTTCTAGGACTTGCTCCCACAACTCTGTTGCAAGCACTGGTACAACACAAGAGATGGTCAGAGGGTGATCTTCAGATCTTTCTCTCCAAATACTGCCCTTTTATTTATGGGCATGGAAAGATCCCACTAAAGCTTCAAATTTCATACTGTGTTTACCTGCTATGGGCTCCCAACTGCTTGGCTACGCTATATTATGTTGCTGTCCCATCTCTTTGTATCCGTAGAGGCATTTCCTTGTTCCCAAAGGTATGGGGCTGAACCTCCAAAAACTTGTGTTCACAGAATTTTTGTAGTTGAACCTCTTGATCAACAATTGCTCCTACTTCTCCCAAGGACCCTCAAAATACTGGTCAAATTACTAGAACTTGTCTTCTTACTAATTTCTTTAGACAAATACAATCAGTTTCATGCTGAATTATAGCCGAAACCTAACAAACCTGTCAATGTGATCTAAAGGTTGTTGCTAACTAATATGAAATAATGAATCATCTTCTGTCCACAGTTATCGAGCCCCTGGATCCTGCCTTTTGCATATGTCATTCTCGCGAAATATGGGTACAGCTTAGGCGAGTTTATCTTGTGTGGTGGCACATTACAAGAATGGTGGAATGACCAGAGGATGTGGGTGTTCAAAAGAACAACTTCCTTCTTATTTGGCTTCATTGATAACATCTTGAAGGTATTGGGTTTTGCCAAGTCCGGTTTTGTGCTCACAGCAAAAGTGGCTGACGAGGACTTGTCCCTGAGGTATGAAAAAGAGGTCCTAGAGTTTGGTGCCTCTTCACCAATGTTCAATATTCTGGCAACACTCGCACTGGTCAACCTCTTCAGCTTCGTTTTTGCACTAAAGAGGGTTATCGTGGATTCACAAACTAGGGTTTTAGATCTACTGGGAGCGCAAATCCTACTATGTGGGTTAGTGGTTATTATCAACCTGCCCGTGTACCAAGGCCTCTTTTTCCGAAAGGACAAGGGCTGTATTCCCACATCCATCACGTACCAATCAGTAATTATAGCTATATTTGCTCATATATTAGCCTTATATTAGATTCCTATGTCTTCAAAGTAAGGGTTTCTGCTGAACCTGTTTTAGGTATTATTATGAAAGAAGAGAATTGTCACATTTCTAATAGCAATATATTTCCTGCATCCTTGTGTATGGATTTTCTCCGGTTAGTTGCTCATAAATTATTCAGCAAATCCAAAATGTTGAAAAACCCAGATTCTTAAGAGTACATTTTCTATTTCTCTAATTTACTTGGGGTCCCTCTAAATAATTCTTCAGATATGCATCAGCTATAAATCTCATCTCCTTGGAGATGCATGTAGGTTTGGATATGGGATTAGATATTTGAAGCAAATATAGGACTTCAATGAATACAGAAACTGAAAGGAGACGAAGATCCAGAAAGAAAACACTACACATTGGGCAGATGAGTATGATAACAAACACCATCACATATATTTATTAATAACATTAAGAAATTAATTTTATTGGAGAACACTAATTAAGTTAACTGGAATATTGAACAACAGGGAAAGGCTTACACAACAGCTAGTAGGAAACGCAACACAACAGAAGAACTTCAGTTTCTCACAAGAAGGAACGCCCCACCTTTGCAATTGACCTGCCACACGAAAAGTACTTTCAAGACAATAGAAAATAAACTAATCCACGAGTAGTCATCACCCAAAATCCATTGTGATCCAGATATATTTTACACTTGTTTTATAATATCTCATATTTTCTCTCAGCTTTTGGAGATTTCAATCGAGTTCAATAGTTAATCCAGGATCCTGTCTTCTAAATGTTCGGGCATTTAATTTGATAGTGTGGCACGGGCATGCATGGAACTAAGAGCCTAATCCTTTAAACGGGTACTTTTTTATTTTACACCCAACATTATATATTAGTTGTATGCTCAAAAAGTACGTTTCTTCTAGAGCTTGTATGCTAATTTTCATTGCTTAGGTCTTATACCTGCATCATCTTTGATCTTTCACTACATCCTATGCCTTAGCTAAAGGCCAATGAGAGAAAAGCTATTTAAGTTATTCCCGTCTATTAAAGACAATCCTTCTTTGCTTTTCCTTTAACAAAAAAGGAGTCATGTGAACCCTAAATCTTCAGGTTGTCTATGTAAGGTATGAGTTGGCAACAGGATTTCAAAACTCAGGCAGCCAGAGCATTGGATTTGTTGAGCACTATGGACCCAGTTTGACTGACTGATATTGTTTATGCTAGACAAGAATGCAACTTAAGGATGCTATATGCTAGACTCAAGTATGGCACTGGTTTCAAATCAGTTGGTGATTGCTTCAATTAAATTTATAATGTTACTAAGCTCAGGAACTCATTAAGCACCACCAAAAGAGAAGATCCATTTATTTTTCAGGCCTTAGTCCTGATCTAGTAAGCTATAGAATTTTGAATTCTTTGAGGTGAGCTAATGAACCCTACAAGTTTAGACAAGGCTTACATGAGCTCTAGAACAAGGGCAGAAGCTCCTCCTCCCCCACTGCAAATTCCACCAACCCCAAACTTCCCATTCTTATGTCTCAGTACCTGCAACAGAAATACGCCTTCACTAAGCCTCACAAAATAAATAAATAAAACCAGTGGGGCATTGTTTTAATTATATGTGTCCTCACGGATAAATAAGAAACAGATCTCAATCTCCAAATGTTCTTAGTACAGAGCATAATAAAATCAGAGGGTTACTTTTGATCCACATTCATAATTTGGGTATACATATGGAGAGAGAGAGACAGATGTAAACAGAATTAGGTGAGATTGCAAGGTCAAGCCAATAAAAAGAAAAGAAAGGTAATGCGTAAGAAATCAAGTAAACAAACACAAACAATTTAAAATAAGCTCATATCAGTATAAGTTACCCCTAACAACGTGACCAAGATACGAGCACCACTGCAACCCCATGGATGTCCCAAACATACAGCTCCACCATGCACATTTAGCTTTTCCTGTAAACACAAGAATGGAACATAAATATGATGGAAAACAAAGAATAAATCATGCTTGGTCAAATCAAATGAAGCAATGCAGAAAGGTAACATCAGATCAAAAGTAGAAGTGGCATGGAGGCAGTAGAAGACTCACAGGTCTAAGACCAAGAAGCCTTTGATTGGCAAGAGCCACAACCTGCAGAGACAAGGTTAGAAGACTATTCCATCTTGTTAAAGAAAGATGCTGGCAGTAGCAAAATTTAAAGAATAAAATCCTTACAGCAAAGGCTTCATTTATTTCGTAGTAGTCAATTTGAGATGCCTCCATGCCAGCATTTGAAATAGCTTTTGGTATTGCAAGGGCTGGAGCAGTTGTAAATAACTCAGGTGCCTGCCCAGCCAATCTTGTTACAATAAAGTTATGTGAAGTCCCAATTGATTAAGACACAAAGTAATCCTTTACATACCTGAGCCGCATCAGCATACCCCCCGATCTTCGCGATCACTTTCAATCCAAGTTCAAGCGCCTTCGCACCACTCACTAGCACTAATGCAGCTGCACCATCACTGTCCATGAAAACAGCAACATTAATAGTTAAGTGAAATGACTGTAAATGCCCCAGCACTACGGTTCCAAAATAATAACAAACAAGTATAATACACTACAGTTCCAAAATGATAACAAACAAGTATTATATCCATTTTCAAATACAGTTTCCAAAGGACATCATTCCAAGGTTGAGTTTCCTATCTGAAGAAAATCCAGAAGTGTGTTAACTTGACAACATGTTTGATACATTCAATTTTTAATCTTGCACGCAACATACATAACTAGGAAAAGATGCAGGGTTTAACAGTACAAGGACAAGACAAGAGCTCACATGTGTAGATGTAATCAACTTCCTACTAGAGCTTTTTGAGTGATTTTGTTGCATAGAAAGGTTGTCTTTTTCCTTTGTCATAAAGTGTACATGGGTGGTACCCCTTGGTACCTTTTCAATAGATTGTCTTACTTATGAAACAAAAAAAACAAAAAAGCTAGTATTGCAGGCACATGCACACCGCAGAGAGAGAGAGAGAGAGAGAGAGAGAGAACCTTATGGTAGAAGCATTGCCAGCTGTAACAGAAACCCCATCCTCTTTGAAACTTGGTCGAAGTTTCCTTAGCTTTGCAGCATCAAACTAACAACATACAGATGCAGAAGAAAACTACTAATAAACAGCAATGAAGCACATGAGAAGCAATTATAAAACAAGGACATCAAATTTAGCACTCCAAACTCCTGCTTTCCTACTTTGAGAGTATGGCCAATACTGAAATCACAATCACTCCATCTATTTTGTGCATTCAGAATATCAGACCATTTACACAAATGGCCAGAGCCTTTTCAACTTATATATATAGAGAAGGCACAATAAATTATCAGATTGAGAAGATGTATCAGGCAAAGTAATGAATGAGAGGACAAATATTATAAAGCCTAATACTGTTTGCAAAGGGGTGGGCTTCCACTGCTCTCAGATTACATGCACAATTTCAATGGCTCAAAAACGCATGCAGCATAACTTGTAAGAACATTAGAAAAATGAAAAGGAAATTCAAACATTCTGGGACAAAATATATATAAAAAAAAAAAACTTCGATTATACCAATTTCCTTATTGAATTTTGTTTTCACTAATGATCCGGTATTAGACATGTTAGAGCATAAAGAAATTAAAATCTTATGCACTATAACATCGTTAAAGGTATATAACTGATATAAGCTAATATAAGCTAATCCACATGCCCATGTTTCCCATTTACCTTTCCTAAACTTTCATCTCTATCAAAGATTGTAGCTGGTTTCCCTCTCCCCCCAGTTATTGTAACCTGCATGTACAAATACAATGTTTGAAAAAATAATAGAAGACCTTACAAAAAATAACTTTTCACAAATTGATTCTGAAATAGGCATCTCACCGGAACTATTTCCCATGCAAAGGCACCACTTCTTTGTGCAGCAATTCCACGATCAAAGCTTTGAATAGCATAAGCATCCTAGAAATGAAAGACAGACATAGCTAGGAAGAAGCATCCAAGTGGAGTAAAAACAAATGGTAGCAATATATTGACAATTACAACCAACTTATCTTTTTCTTTTTCTATAGTTTGGTTGTTTTTCAGATGTTTCCATTTTCATAAAGGATTTGGAGACCACTAAAAATTGCTACTCATGAATGAAGCTGAACAAAATCATTCAAGGTAGGTATTTTTTAATTTAACTCCCATAATCAAGCTTCGAAAGAATAGCATAAGCAATGTCCAAGAAGTGAAAGACAGATGTAGCTAGGAAGAAGCATCCAAGTGGAGTAAATACAAGTGGTAGCAATATATTAACCATTACAACCAAACTTATCTTCTTCTTTTTTCTCTATAGTTTGGTTGTTTTTCAGATGTTTCCACTTTCATAAAGGATTTGAGGACCACTAAAAATTGCTACTCATGAAGGAAGCTGAACAAAATCATTCAAGGTAGGAAAAGATATAAAATAAAGTCCCACAATTAAAGCTTTGAATAGCATAAGGATCCTAGAAATGAAAGACAGATATAGATAGGAAGTGTTGGAGAGCTTGATATACATTGTTTAGGCCCTTAATTAATAGTTTAAGCTTTAGGTTAAGTGGAGACTTAACATGATACCAGAGCTATGGTTGGGAAGAGGTTGAGTTCAAGTTTCTCCATATGCATAGGTTCTCCGATTGCATTCTGTTTCTTTATATCTTTATATGTTACATCTCTACGTGCAAGGCGGGGTTGCACGTGAGGGATAGAGTTGGAGAGCTTGATATACATTGTTTGGACCCTTACTTAACAGCTTAAGATTTTAGGTCAAGTGGTGACTTAACAAGAAGAAACATCCAAGTGGAGCAAATACAAGTGTAGCAATATATTGACCGTTACAACCAACTTATCTTCTTTTTTTTCTTTTTTTTCCGAGTTTGGTCGTTTTTCAGATGTTTCCATTTTCATAAAGGATTTGGAGACCACTAAAAATTGCTACTCATGAATGAAGAGGAACAAAATCATTCACAGTAGGGAGAGATATTAAATAAACTCCCTGATGATCGATAAATTTAATGGAGGATGACAAACAGAAAAATTTAGACTGGATAGATGGCTGAAGAATACTACCTGCTCTTCTCTTGTAATGATATATTGATCAGCACATAATTCTGCACATACTCCCATTCCAAAATCATTGTAAACATCCCATAGCCCATCTTTGACCATGCCGTCAATGATAGTGTCATGTCCTAGGCGAGATCCCTTCCTGCTTATATGGATAGATTCAGCACAGATATCATGGAAGCTTCTCATTGATAGTGTCATTCATTTCAGTCACATTGGGATGTTTCACGATCTTAAATGGTTCCACTGTAGATTCAGTCGATTGCAAAGAATAGAAAATCATTCTAGAATTTCATGGAACAAAGCCCTATCACTTCCAGTAATTGCTGTCAACACTGTAGTTGATCCATTAGGAAATTGGAATTATCAAGAAAATAGGCAAAGAAACATAATAGATACAGCAATTCAATTTCCATGGAGCATCTAAACATGCCTTTAGCACATTCACTTATTATGTAATAAACACAATCACCAGCAAACAACTGCATACATGACCAGACACATGGATCTTAAAAGAATTAACTCGTCCTGGATATGACTATCTAGTTAATTGAATTCTTCATCTAAACAACCAAGCTAGAGTACAAAGCCAAAAGAAGAAATCAACAATCTGAAACACCCCAACATTTTTTGTTACAAGTTACAACAGAATGACACACACACACCAGACATATAAAACATACTATACGGCTTTCCTGGACAATAGAAAGTCTTTAAAAAAACTAACATGGTCATGACAATACGACAGGTGGGCTCACCAAGTTGACTGCATCTCCATCTAAGGACCAAGGTGTGAAAAACCACTTCAATTTTGACTCAACTGAGATGCCTAGGTTGAATACTATTTTGTCGGTCTTGACAAAGAAAAAAAAAAGAAGTAGCAAAGAGAAAATAAGTGTTTAGTTATTGACAAGATGCCAAACCTTGTGTCAGCTAGATATTTAGGAACATTAGACATGCTTTCCGTGCCACCAGCCACAACAACATCATTGATTCCCGATTTGATAGTCTCTGCTGCAAGCATTGTCGCTGGGGTGAAAAAGACAGAGAACATGTGATTACTTTTATCATGTTATCTTTTTCGAAATTAAACCCCTCCATTTGGGCTCCAGCGAACTCATGATTTCAGCAAGCTTAAGCAGGTTGGCATTCCACCTACTAATGGTATATATTCAGTGGGCATGGGCAACTCTTAGAGAGATATTGTCTACTGTTCTTTTGTCCCATTTGTTGCGGTTATCCAAATCAATCACTCAGCAATCATTTATGCTCTAATTAGCAAGTAAACATTTCTTATCACTCAAGATAGATTAGCGGCCAAAGGCATTATTCAAAGAGCATTGTGTTTTGTAGTCAAACACTAGTTTCATGATCATTTACTGTTTGGGAGAGATACTTCGGTTCAAGCTATGAGAAAATGTGACTCTTATTCCTGGGATCAAAATGTTTCAAAGGGCAGTGATAAGGATAAAGATTCACTGGTATGTTTGAAGGGAATTGAAGATAATCAGATAGAGGCAGATGTGAGAGCTAGGGAATTCAATAAAAATGGGCCAGAAAATTTCCAGCTTGAGCTGTGGCTGAGTTGGATGAGGGTGGGACTAGATGATTCATTAGTGTTTGCCTGAAGGAATGTTTGGAGTTTCAGCTTGTTTTTAGCAGGGGGCAGTAAATGGATATTGTTTGAGGGGTTTGTGATGTATCAAGGTAAAGTGTATCCTATTTCGTATAGTGCAATGTTCGTTTTAGTACAATTTCAAAAAAGTATAAAAATAACACAAATTTGTTGCTACGGACAGAGAAGCCACCTTTCATTCCTGATGAACAGACTTTGTTGATGGTAGTACAAATAACTGAATTAGGAATACCCGCACCCAACGCAGCCTGTCTAGCAGGAGCTTGACCTAAATTTGCACTGAGAACGTTTCCAAAGAAAACCTCTTGCACCAGCGATGGATCAACATTTGCCCTTTTAAGAGCACCTGCAATATTTCTGGGATGGCTTAACATTTCAGGTAACATAGTGAAGAGCCAGTCCCCAAAAAGGAGACAGAGGCAGAGGGTTGCTATTTGATGATCTTACTTTCAATAGCTATAGAACCAAGCTGGGTAGCTGGAAAAGATGAAAGGGAACCAAGGAAGCCACCCATTGGCGTCCGTGCAACTCCGACAATGCAAACATCTGCAAGAAATACCGCATGACAACCAAGAAAACAAAAAATTAACTGAAAGGCTACGCCTTTAAGGCCTCTAGTATATCTGAAACAAGCAAACACCTATGCATTCATGATACATTAACATTGAGAAGGAGAACAAACAGGGCGGAACCAAGATTTTGTATCGAGGGGTGCCAAAATTTGAAACATAAATTTTCACCTACTGATATAATTTATTATATTTTAAGTTTTCTTTTCACTTTTCTAAGTTCAAGCATAAACGAAACTAAATTTTAAATGTCGCATCATTTATAGTTCATTCTATACTAAACTATAGTGCAATTTTCTTTTCAATGGAGAAAATCAAAGAGTCCATGAGAAAATCGTTCTTCATTTTGTTGCGAACTCTAATTTTGATCACTTTATAAACAAGTCATTTGGTTGTTGGATTGATGCACAACAAAAACCCCATTGACGGTTATTGGGTTAGGATGTACGAGAAAAAACGGGTAAGACCCATAGTCCACTAGACCAAAATATTGATATTTTATTGGAGAGTTATATTATACAAACAGAATATTTATACATAATTTTTATATAGAATGATGTGGACGAGCCATAGCCTTTTATTTTTAAAAACATAGATATCATGATTGCTCTTAATTACAAAAATATATCACCATATTATTAGGGTTGGGTGTTTTGTACAAATTTTCTATAAAACTAGTATTTTTCTTTAGTGAATTAGGACATTAAGAAGGGTTTTAAATTATTGGGAAATACCGGTAGACCAAATTTTTGCAGGGACAGTAGATATATATACTATATATAAGAGGATTGGCCAAAACCATGGCACCCCTCCCCTATAACATAGTTCCGCCCCACAGAACAAATGAAGTAGCAAAAAATTCAAGGAAAAGAGAACTGTGGTTGTCATATACGGCAATCATGGAACATCAAGAAAAGGTATTGCAGAAATAATTTAATCCACAAGGAGCAAATAATGCTTTTGGAGTTGTTAATACTTGAACAAACAATGCAATTATTACACACCAGAGAATTAATTGGAAATTGAGTTTTTTTTTCATTAAAAGAAAGAAAGAAGAAAGGAATTGAGAACCTTGTGGGTTCATCGAATCCGAATGTCACTGCTGTTGAAGACATTGGTAAGTTTCCTAAGAAAAATCTGCCAACAAATGAGAAGATGAAACCTGATGAATTCAGAGAAAGAACCAAAAAGAGTATGCTATAACAATGACTGAGCGAGTAAAAACCAAGTAGATACCAAGATATATACTAACGGATTAGATGGGTATGTGCAAATAACTGTGCATAGCATTAATAATAACAGCAAGAACAAGAACAACATAGAATCAAACATACGAAAGGTCGAGAGCCGAGCCGTTTGGAAAAGGAGGAGAGAAATCTAATTGATGAAAATGAGAAAGAGGATTGAGAAAGCAAATGGGAAATGAAAGCCTGTGTTGAATCAAATTAAAAGCTTTCAGAAGCAATCAAGTTGGCGACGTTACCTGGCTAGGGATCTTTTTAGCAAAGACGACAGAGCTCTTTACCTCTTACCATCCACGACTCTGTTTCTCTCTGCCTGTGAGTGGAAGACCGACAAAACGAGAAACCAATACGTAAGTACTGAAATATACATAACACAGTAGAGTGAGGTAACGTTTTTTTTTTTTTTTTTTCAAAAATTTTAAAAAAATGATTGTTTAATATTTTTTGATTTTAGTTGTTTATAAAATTTTAAAAAGAAAACGAAAAATACTAAAATAAATACAATGATAATTAACAAATACTCATTACCAAAATACAAAAAATACAAGAAAAATAAACAGTAAAAATATATAACAAAAAATAAAAATTGACAACATTACAAAACGAAAACATAAAGTTATTTTGGAGACACAGATAATGCCAGCGTTGTTTTAAGTTTTACCATTGTGGAAGAATAATTACACAAGTTAGGCCCCTGATTCGAGTGTTTGCCAAAGGAAAATCAATATAAACTTGCTATCAATGCTTAAAATCATCACCACCGTCGCAGCCGGACCAAGGATTTTTTTTTAATCTCGTAGAGATTAAGATAAAATATTTTAAATTTTGGAGACCAACATTTTATGGTTTCTTGTAAATACTTAGGTCTATAAGAAGATATAGAGGATTTTCAAAGTTTAGGCGACCACAGCCCCGCCCTCCCCCTGGTCAGCCAATTGTCGCAGCACCATGATGGTTAAACGTGTCTGTTTAAAAATTTGTTCTAATGGTAAATGAGTCAAGCCTGTACAATCTCTTTTGAAATTTTGTTGATTTTTTTTTAGCTTGAACTTGGCTTTCATAAGTTTATATAGAATAAAAAAAACTACTCACAGATACGTCAATTGAACCTTGAACACATTTTGAAAGATAGATCTATTGAAACTTGAATACATTTCAAAAATTTATAAATTCTCAAGCCAAGCTTGAATACCACACAACCCAACTCGTTTCGACTTGTTTGTAATCTACTTTTGAAACTACAGACTACCGATTGTTGCTATTTAAGTCTTCCATTGGATAACCATAGGGATTACCTTCCTACTGGATTGTTTTGGAAGTTATTTTGTTTTCTGTTGATGAGAATTTTTACCTCCTACAATAATGGATCAGTTATGGGTTTCATTCCCTTGTATCACAGTTGTATCGAATACTTGGCGGTACTTGCAGATTTTTCAAACAACGGAGGTCTACTTTGCCTGAAAGCGAAACTTCAGAAGAGACCATGCAATTTTCCATACTAATTGTGAACAATATGCGTTTGGAAAAGTGAAAAAACTAAGCTACAATTTCTTATATATTATTGGTGCAAGTGACCATCAGGAGATCGCCACGTCTTCATCACACACCCAACCCTCATGAAACCCGTCATTGAAGTCCATGTGCACCAGTGTCAAACTGGCACATGACTTGCTCACAATGGCCACCTCCAATGCCTGCATACAAGAACTGCACCAATTTTTTTTTTTTTTTTTTTTTCCGTTAAGGAAGAAAAGAGGTCCCATGTTATAATAGAAGCCTCGACACCTGAAATTATCCTCCTATTTGCCTTCAACATTTTCAATCACCTGGTACCACGATAATTCAAAGAATGGTGCAATTTAAAGGACTGATTAACTAGTTAACAAATATTATACGCATCCTTGTCTCTGTATAGTTCAAGAAATAGTAGCAGTATTCATTTGACGAAAAACAAGCACCTTGTATACATAGCAATCCCACAGGGCACAGTGAGAAAATTTGTACATTGAAGCTTTGGAAATTAATGGTCTCTTTCTTTGTAGCAGGCTGAATCACAGGACGCACCTGAAAGTGAGGTTAATACGTGTGGCCTCTGCTTTTGCACGTTTAGGCACTGAGTGGACCCAATCCCGCTGGGTATAGCCTCTCATCAGCAATAGTGAGCCATGCATTAAGGTAAATGAGTGTTGGTCAGAATGGCTATTATTCTTTGATCGCTTGGTAGGAGGTTCGCCTTCAACTCTTTTATCTGTTGGCACTTACACGACAAAATAACAAAGAAAGGTAAACGTAAGTCTGATGTGTAGTTGTAAAATTTGCAAAGAACAAAGCCTAAACTGGGAAATTGTATGACGGTTCTCGGATATATGTCATGCATCCCACGTTCCCACATGCCATCTTATTAGTAATATCACTAACAAGGCAATAGGAGTAGGGTACTATGTTATACAAACGAATGTAAATGGTGGAATGCCCTGAGCCATAAGGAATAAAGCAGTTAAAAGGAATGCATTAGTTGCAACAACAAGTGGAGACATAAACCTAATCCAAAGCCTATTAATTTTACAACAAACACTAATAGCTGCCCAAAAAGAGAAAAATGCACGGTTGTACCTTGGGACATTTTACCTGGTTTCTTCTTCAATAAGAACTCACGCTCACAGCCGAAGGAAACCGAGGCAATTTCAGGAGTTGAACCATAGAGCTTCTCATCATCGGCATGCCAACCAACATAGTCATTGCCACCTTTATACCTATTTAAGAGTAAGCTGTTGAAACAACTTTCAGGTAAAGCTTTGTGGACCTACATCAAAAAAGTGAAGATATTAGTTTCTCCCCACAAATCTCAGAAATCAGTGGTGGACATACTATTTGGCAAAAAAAAATTTTGATGAGAAAGTTTGAACAAAATATTCTTACTTCTTCCAAAATGTCCTTCAGGGGAGGAAAATCATCCCAAGAGTATGCATGAGGCTGATACCCACTGTAACTTAATTCTGGTAATCCTGCACTTGCCACATAACAGGTATCTCTAGGCTGTAGAACAAAAGAGAAAACAATGGAAACAAGCATTCACTAATCATGCCCATGGAAATGAACACAAATCGTTGCAGACAAAAAGAATAAAGCACAAATCAGATACAATCAACACTAAAACCCCAATGCTACATTCAAGGAAATTCCAAAAGTCAACAAGCTGGAGACTCTCTATTCTTTTGCAATTGCAGTACATCTATATCCTCCAGCAAGGGGCTGTGTGTCCCAGTGTAGTAAAACCAGTGGCGGAGCCAGAAAATCCATTCAAGGCGAGCAATCATTGATCATCACAAATTTGTTTTTTTGATATAATCAACAATAGGATACTTGGTTTCCATACATATGTATAATGTATACAAATTTACATATATGAATTGGCTTTAAAGCAAAATAAATATTTAAATGAGCATTTATAAAGTTTTAGTAGGTAAAAATTAAAAAAAGATCTTTAAAATTGTAGGTAAAAATAGAATATTTAAGAATTTGCGGGGGCATTTATAAAATTTTACTAGAAAAAATTTGAAAATATTTCTTAAAACTATAGAAAAAAATGAAATATTTAAAAATTTGAGGGGGGCGTTTCTAATTTTTTAGGGGCTATATTGAAAAGAATTTTAAAAAGTATAGGTAAAAGTTTAGGGGGGCACGTGCAGCACCATGTGCCTCCGCCCCTGAGTAAAACCATGCAAAGTACTCCGTTCCTTTCTCTAAAAGATGGTGTATCAGTTAATGTAAATGAAGGGAAAAAAACCTAGCAAGTGTTAAGGATGGACGAAAACTAATGCTATGGGGCAAGTTCGATGCAATTCAGATTGTGTAACTTATATCACTAACCAGTGAAGGACCCTTAAGGGGCTTTCTATTCCAATAAGTAAAGTAGGAAGTTAAAAATTTATGCAAATTATGTGTCTATACGATTACAATCTGTGTTAGTTGTAGGCAAATCTAAAACACACTCTCTTGGAAGTGCACAAAACTAAATGATTAAGGTTTCCCATTGGAAAAATTCTTGAGTCAATGATGAAAAGTTTACACGATCGTCCCCTGAATAAACAAGGAGCAGTTATTAGACCCACGAAGTTGTATGTAAACCTCAAGATGCTAGTTAAACACAAGAACAACTGGAAGAAGCCATATTCAGTCCCATAAAACTTAAAAGTCTGATTAGTCTGAACTAGTGGTCTAACACCTTCAGCACCAACAGAGATTCTTAAAGATGAAAATAATTCCCAAAAAAAAAAAAAACAATAACCAAAGGAATTCAATAAGTTATCACAAAAATTCATCAAAAATATCACCTTTGTTTTCCCCTACGGCAATGGTATTCCCAGGATAAGAGAGGGATACACATACATGCAGCCACAGACATGCATATACATAATTACATATACACAAATGCGTGCCTGTATATATGTATAGGAATAGTCACATGGGGGAAGCAATTAGAGACCTGGACGCAAGAACGACCGAAGACGCGAATGGTAGGCCTGGTCCAGGGGATCTCTTTGTTGAGGTAATCGAACCATTTCCATGACTCATCAAACGATTCAAATCGTGGAATGTAGACGACTTCGCATCCGTTACCCAGATCAATGGTTCGTCTTTTGGCTCCTTCCTTGGGGTTAGGGTTTGTCGATTCAGACTCCGTTGGGAGTGTTGTCAATTCGAGATTCATTGGAGAGAGAGAGAGTAAGAGAGAGAGAGAGAGAGAGAGGATGGGGAGAATACAATTTCCATGTAATAATTAACCAAATCCTTGTGCATTGGCCTGGAATACAACTTTGAGTAGAAAACGTAGAAATTTTTAAAAGTAAATACCAGACCACTTAATAGCGAAATCTCATGCCCTTACAAAATCAGATCACTACCAGTGAACTTTTATGTCTATATTTACAAGTAAAAGAAAACAATTTCAACACTGTAAATAATAATAATAATAATAATAATAAAGTGATATTTTAATTTTTACCATTGTTACTTAGGTCTTATTATTCAAGTTTTACAAAAGAAAAAAATGTAATATTGTTGGTAATCTTATTTGTCACTTCATTTTTTCACTTTGGTGCACAAGATCGATTGTGGAATCAACACTAATTAATAAATGTAGACAAATTCACTTATGTGAGGAAGACAATGCGATGAGATATGTAATTATATGCTGTGATTATTATATAATAAGTGGAAGCGACAAAATCAATTACTTAACAAACTCTTTTAGGCGGGTTTACTTTATTCTTTTTTTTTTTTATCTGCAGATGAAATTTTTAGAAAGGCCCGTATGAACAATATGTAAAAAAGAAAATGATGACAATATCTCAATTTTCTTTGGGCTAAAGACACTTTAATAATTAAGTTAGCAAGCTTAATCACAATGAATTGAATAAAATATTGAAGAGCTAGAATGTACCTTACACTTTTAGGGAGTGTTATTTAGTAGCTTATGACTTATGCTTATGGCCTTTTTAAAATGAGTTTAGATGATTGGCTTAAAAAAACAGCCTATGTCTGATAACATACACCGCATGCACATGCCATTAATGTGCCAAGTGCTGACACTATTGCGCCACACGATTTGCTTGAGAGATGCATGGCTGTGAGTGACTCACAAGTATACACAATTTAGTATGACACCAAATCATTGATGGAAAACAATACATGAAGATGGTGGTATTTATAATGAAAAATGTTATTCTTTCAGAATTTGTATACAAAAATTTGTACCAGAATGATGAGACGATGACAGTTATGTAATTAATAAGCATATAGGTGGGCTCTTTATTTTAAAGTGATAGGCATATAATTTAATCACATCATTCTGGTGATAACTTCTGTATAATTTTTCTGATTGTATAACATTATCTATTTATAATTAACATATTATTTATCTTATTTTTCCCTAGATAAGATAAGAAACCCATTCTTAGAAACATACCGGTCCAAACCCATTTTTGAAAACCTCAACTATACTATATTTTGAAAGGACAAATCACACTTAACGGTCCCGGTATATTACCCTCAGAGTCCGTTTGTTTATTGTAATTTCAATTACAATAATTTTGTCCTTTAATTTTGTGAAATGTGCACAACTTATCTAATTGATACGGTGGTTGCTAAACTGGTTATTCGTTAATTCACATTCCCTTTCTTTACCTTGGTTCTTTATGAGCTGGTTGAAAATGCAAACTAGGAACCAACAGTTTGCACGTTGTTGTCATTCTGGATTGAGGTGGGGCTATAAGGGGTAGGGGCTTGATAGGTTTTTGCTTCTTTCTTCACGCTGGTTGGGAGTGAAAAAGGGGACGAGGGGCAAGACTTATATAAGAAGGGTTAAGTTTTTTTGGTTAAGTGCACTATTTAATAACTTATTTAGTAACTTTTGATTTTTGTAAAATTCTTTTTGAAGAGGTGAAAGTTAAAGTTTAGCTAGTCGAAAAGCTGAGTGGATATGTTTGAGGTGAGAAGAAAAAATTGTGTTATTGTAATAATTTTTTACATAGTGTATTTTTCTCTAAGGCTAGTATTTTTTCTCCCGCTTTGAAAGTTTTTTATGGTAAATCCTTGTGACATATTTTTATTTATTTATTTTGATACTCTTGTCAAATGGTAGATCCAAAAGGGGGATGAATTTGAGAGGCCAAACTCCTAACAAATGGTATCAAAACGTTTTATGGTTGTAATTTTTTTTTAAAATTCTGAGTATGCTCTATGGTTGTAGTTTTGACTGATTTTCAGCATTAGAAAAGATTTTTTTTGAAATTATTATAGGTTCCTTTTGGTGGAATGGAGCTTTAGTGTAGTATTGTGGATATGTACAGTCTAAAGAGATTCTGTCTAAAAGATTAGGTTTTAAGTGAGACCTGTGTGATCCCTCCAATTTTTCTTGAAAGCTAACTTAGTGAGTACTATTTATGTATACGGTAAAATTCATGAAGGTGATGCATAGGAAAAGAGGAGAGAGAACAAAAGAAAATTTGATCGATAGAGGACAGCGTGTTGAAATCTTGAAGACGACGAAGCCATTATCATTGCAGGGATGGAGCTATTATCATTGCGAGTGAAGAAGCATGTTTGCAATGGACCAGTTTGCATTCTACTTTGGGCAATGATCTAGTGTGGTAGGATCCGTTGGTGAAGGATTAGCCGGTTTCGAAATTCATGGAGGGAGGTGTCCTTAAGGTTTTGCTGGCGCTGCGGAGTCACCGGTGGGTACAATTTTACACAATTTTTGTCAGATTGCAGACGGAGATCAGTGATAAACAAATAGAGTAAGAGTTACTATGTCGCACACTTAACAGGCAGACACAATAGGCGCAGGAGTACATGGTCAAAAGCTACATATGTGTAGGCGGACGAATCAAGTGTAACAAGCGCAGGAGTACATGGTCAAAAAGGCGCAGGTGCGCTGGCAAACAGATGCAATAGATACTGAGTGTTCACAAGAAAGCTTCAGGCACAGGTCCACAAGTTTGCACACGGGTATTGCCTTGAGGTGATGCAGGGTGTGTGGTAGAAAGTCATGTTGATGGCTGATGAATTTCTAAGAAAGTTAAATATGGGAGTTGTACCATAATTTTTCAACAATGTTATTTTTTGACATGGGCGTGAAATGCTTAGAAGTAGTTTATTTTGAGTGTATATGTTTTTATAGTAGAACATAATAGCAAAAACTATAAAAATTTTCATTAAAGTGAAGCGTGGCTATGAAATTAGCCAAAGTTGCAAATATGGAGATTGTTGGGTTTTTGTTCCTTTCCCAATCCCACATCGGTTGGGAGTGGAAAAGGGGTAAGGGGCAAGACTTATATAAGGAGGATTAAGTTTCCTTGGTTAGATGCACTAGTTAATAGTTTAGGTAGTAACTTTTAACTTTAGTATAATTTCTTTTGAAGAAGTAAAAGTTAAAGTTTAAGCTAGTGGAGAAGCTTAGTTGGGTGTCTTTAGGGTGAGTAGAAAAAATTGTATGATTGTAATAATTTTTCACATGGTATATTTTCTCTAAGGCTGGTAATTTTTCTCTTATTTTTAGAATTTTTTACATAAATCTTTGTATTGTGTTTTTCTCTATTTATTTTGATATTTTTGTCGAAGGATAAATCAGGAGGAGGATGAATTTTGAAAGGGTCAAATTCCCAACAGGACTTGACTTGAGTTGTTTGGGCAGCGGGCTAAGGAGGGGGAGGGGTGGTGCTGCAGTGTGCAGGGGAGGAAGAGGGGGAGGAAGGACTAGGGATGAAGGGTGGATTGGTTTAGTAGTGGCCAAGGGAGGAAGAAGGATGGGGAGGAGAGAACATATTAGAGAGAGAAAAGGAAAAAAGAAAGAGAAGCAAAATACGAAAGAAAAGAGAGCTAGTTCGCCGGTAAAGTTTGATGGAGCGAAGATGATGTAGCCGAAGAAGAAAACAGGTTAAATTATCATAATGCCTCTCACATGCACAACACATGATGTTTTTTTGTTCAAATAATTAACTGTCATTATCAACTGGACGAACTGTGCATATGTTTAATTAGCAAATTGAAGGATGAATTTATTGCAATTGAAATTATAAGAACTAAAGTGAGTCTGAAGATAAATTATAGGGATCATGAGTATAATTTGCCCATTTTGAAAATATTTCCAACTGAGGAATTCAGGTGAAGAATGTATACAAATTTATTTGGCATAGTGTATTCTATGTTCATCACTAACGTACCTATTGGACAAAGGAATGGAGTTTTGAGAAGACACTTCATCCTCTTTAATTTTGTCTTGATCTTTCTTTTTAGACTAAGCCCCTAAGATATATATATATATATATATTTGTATATATCATCTACGTCCTCCAAATTCAGATTTATTCATTTAAACTACTAGGTCAGTGCAAAAGTGTAGTAAAGCTAGAAATGATACCTGCTCTTCATTAAAACAAATCTATCCATTTTTTGGTGAAAAGTAAAATTTTAAAAATATAAAAATAAATCAACCTTATGAAAATGAAACCATCAAAGATCTTGTAAATACAATAATTTTACTGTAAAAAAATGTAACAACGTATATTAAGACTGAAAAAATCTAGCAGCCAACAAAATAAAAATAATTGGGTTTAGGATGGTGGGCATGCTTGTCAAAAGTAAGAACCCACGTGGGGAATATTTAGGTTTTTCTTCAAAATCTATGCGATAGTTAATGAGTAAAATGTAATGAAACTAATGTTTAACCCTACAGGGGTGCGAGAAATTTTGCTTTAGGAATTATATGTAGATTAAAGCCAAATTTATATCGATTGCTACAAAAATTAAAAAAAAAAAAAATCTATTTGATTTGTATTCTATCTTACTACAAATTGGTCTTGGAGAGATGAAAAGATGAAATGACTTAAATTAAACTTTATCCAAATATTAGGATTTTGCATGGTGGATGAGAGAAGGGTACACTAAGAAATATAGACAGTCTAAAAGCAGAGAGAGAAATTTTACATTTACAAAGCTCAAAATCATTAGGGTTATTGATCACTCTAAAATAGTGCAATTGATATCAACCAGTGTATAATTATGATACAGTAATAATACTCAGTGAAGTCGAGATCGATTCATAGGGAACAATTTTACAAAGTAAAGAGACTAAAGCACTCCTCTCAAATTACAAACAAAATCTCACCAATCACTTCTAAAAGGCCAAAAATTATTACTTTAAAAAATTGATTTCTATTCTAAAGTAAACAAAGAAAACAGTTTGAATTTAATAAAAGAAAAGTCTCGACACCAATCGCTTTACTCGGAATTTTAATAGAGGTGTTTTATAACTCAAATTATTGACTACGTCGTGAGTCTTTAATTTGAAAGATTTAGCGATAAAAATAACTATTCTTTAACAATCAAATGTAGAATAAATCGAGTTTAGAATCAACGATACATATCATTTACTTGTTGCCAAGTATAATCAAACATCTAGGTATTCATAACATCTACTCTAGATTGAATTAGTTTTCAAGCCCTTGATTCTCAAATATTATTTCACAATATCTCGCTTCAAGTGTTCATACCATCGATTTAAGGAAGTATAATTTCAAACATTGGTTTGTGCATTACAACTCAAGAACATAGTCAAAAACCTCTTGTTTTCAATAGATTAAGATTATAGAAAATCAACAATTTTTCAATTTAACAAAAGATTTAAACATTCAAAACTAGTTTACCTCTATTATTCATCAAAGATCTTCAATTGATCTTCACAATTGATCCCAAAATGGAATCTAGCTACTCACCATAATTATACATGTGCAAAACTGTATTAAAAATATATTAAAACTATGAATTTTGATTACAAGGATTGAAAAAACTATAAGAAACAACGAAAAAACTACTCTAATATACTCCTAAAACTAAGAAAAGCGTTAACCCTTTTTAGGGTTTAATTACAAGTATATATAATTAAGTCTGGAGTCCTAAACCAACAAAGAAACAATAAAATTCGAAGTTAGGTTGGGTTGTCGTCTGAACGACCAAAATAGTGCCTTTTTAGCGTCCGAATGATGAAATATGAAATCTTGAGAAACCTTTCGTCTGTCGTCCGAATGACCAAAACAAGGCATTTATCGTTGTTTGAACGGCGTTCGGACAACCATGCACTGCAGTGACCAAAATAGTTCTTTGAATCTCTATCCATCATTCGAACGGCGTCCGAATGATAACTTCAGTGGTCAACTTCTAGGCATCTTTTTAGCTCCATTTTCTATAAAAATCAAAATAAACTTAATTAGTACTAGAATATAATTAAAAATATATATAAAATCATAAACTAAGGGTAATAAAACACAAGTTAAGGTCTTATAATTATACTTTTGGAACGCAATCAATTATAACTAAATATAATTTATACCAATATAGGAAACCAAACCAATATAGAAAACTAAAATAGATAGAGGCTTAAAAATAATAGATTTCTTAGAGTATCCATTACTATACGTAACTGATTTAGTGGAAGTCATATTCAATGTAATGTATGCATACTAAATTTTGCATGACTGTTAAAAAGATTTCCTAAATTTTAGGTTCCAGGGAATTCGTCCCTAGATAGACATACGTCAAGTTATTGACTAGCACGTAGATTGGCACCACTTAATGGTACATCTCAAATCAAACCTTTTGGTGACCAAAGATTTCAACTCGCTTGAGATATACATAAATGTTGCTAATAAACGTGTGGTGTTATCTTAAAGACTACACATGGGTTTTGCAGCTTGCCTTGTGAACCTTCTGGTCCAGTGCTATCTCGGTTCCTTCGTAAAATCTTTGGTTAACAGGGGTGACTTGTTTTCTAGTAAGCAATTTGACTCTGAGCAGTGTAATAAAAATAACATTTTTATATAAAACTTACATATAAAATGATGTAACTGTTTGTAATCTTTTCATTTTGAAGCAACACTATAAATTTTTTTCATATAATTAGCTTTTACTAATTGATTTTATTTGTGAAAAGATGAACAAAATTCAATGTTGTCATGAGACATGCATGAAAAAACTCTTTTTTTTGTGATCATATGGTACGAGCCTATGTGCACCTATTATGTTTTTGAAGTGGATGGACCCCAGTGCGGACATGTTTTGAGTCTCACAAAAGTTCGTTGTAAGAGGGTTTTATTAGACTACTATGTATATTGATTAGATTCCCTCTCCACTCGTAATCTAAATTGCTTCTCTCATTGAACACGGTCATATTTTGAAGAATGAAAAGATAAACTAATTATTCTTGCAGGCACATATCCAAGTAGAAGTATCACAAATAGTATACAATGGCGCCAACAAATACGTTTCACTGTTTGATTCAAATATTTATGATGCTCTCAATCTATGTGCATGTTGCTATTAATTTTATAGGAATGTTTATAAGTTTTGCTCATAATTTTAAAAATGCTACGTTCACATCATTTTAGTGGAGATTCTTTATCAAAATTCTATAAGAATAGAATTATTCGTTGACTTAATGTAAGTTAACATGATTTCTTTGTTTCTACATCTAATTTTACATTTCAAATGAGACTGGTTCTCTATACCGTCTAATTAAAAATATGCAATGAGCTTATGATAAAAATTTCATGTCACACTTAACTACAAGTTTTGAGCTTGTTTCGAGCTACATTGTTTGGTATTTTAAGTTGATTGTTATTTTCTTATCATGTAAGCAGTAATTGTTAATATCTGGTTAGGTTTGGTCTAGATAATTGCAAGCTAGATCAGCGGCGGCAGCAAGTGTAAGCTAGTGGGGTCAGCTGACCACATCAGCCCTTTGACAAAAATTTTAATGCTATACATTTAGAAAAAATATAATTGACCCCATAAAAGAAATAGTTGATCCCATTAACCTACACAACAGAAAGAGAAAGAAAGGGAGAGTGTATTTTTTCCTCTTATTTTTCTTTCCCTTTCTCTCATTTTTCGTAGCATTTCTGTCCTAGGTGGAATCAAACAAGGGGTTAAAATATTTCCCTCCTTTCTCTTCCTTCCTCCAAGTTCCAAATAAGCTATTAAAGAGAGACTGGTGGAGTGTTACATGGTTTTAATCGAATAATCCTACTTGGTTTAAAGATTAGGGAATTGTATGTCCGTTGGTTTATTTATTGTGAAATTAGTATTAATATTATTAGTCGTGACTACATCAGTAGAAATAGCTTTTTTAGAAATAAAATTTTAAAAAAATAAATTGCATAACCAAATGGGAGATTAATAAATGAACAATTGTTTGATGACATACATTAAGGGTGATAATAACATCCATACATAATTATTTATTTATTTATTATTTTAAAATTTGTGTTTAAGGTTTTGTATGAGCTCATGAACAAAAATTTCTAAAGCCGCCACTGAACTAGATATAAGTGCTTCAGCTTAACACCCCCCAAAAAATAAAAAATAAAAAATAAAAAATAAAAAAACCAAAAACATTATAAAAAAAAAAAAAAGAAAGAAGAAAACACAAAAAGAAAAAAAATAGTACTTCACTTGGATGAGTAATCTCAACCAAAATAGTTGGTGAAGACTAAATTTTATTACATGGAGCCCAATATTTTTTTGCTTGTAATGTGGGGATTTTTAGTTTAATTTTGATTCACTTACAATGTAATTTTTTTTTTAATACACGCGAAATGCTACAATACTTCACGTATCTGTCAGACTTTAAGTACAATATAAAATATCAAAACTCATAGATATGTGTTGTATATTTTGTTTGCGTGTGTGAATAATTTTTACACTATCAATAAATTACAATGGAACTTTTTTTTATTTTTTTGCCTCAATCGCCGTGCTGCATGAAAGCATGGTTTTAGAGCCAGAATTTATTCTGCCACAATCCATGAGTATCTTCCCTTTTTATACTTTGGTGGATGCTTCGTCCCTGACAAAACCTACAAGGATGGAGCTATTATCATTGCGAGTGAAGAAGCATGTTTGCAATGGACCAGTTTGCATTCTATTTTGGGCAATGATCTAGTGTGGTAGGATCTGTTGGTGAAGGATTGGCCGGTTTCGAAATTCATGGAGGGAGGTGTCCTTAAGGTTTTGCTAGCGCTGCGGAGTCACCGGTGGGTACAGTTTTACACAATTTTTGTTAGATTGCAGACGGAGATCAGTTGTAAATAAATAAAGCAAAAGTTATTGCACACTTAACAGGCAGACGCAATAGGCGCAGGAGTACATGGTCAAAAGCTACATATGCGTAGGTGGACGAATCGAGTGTAACAAGCGCAGGAGTACATGGTCAAAAAGGCGCAGGTGCGCTAGCAAATAGATGCAATAGATACTGAGTGTTCACAAGAAAGCTCCAGACGCAAGTTCACAAGTTTACACACGGGTATTGCCTTGAGGTGATGCAGGGTGTGTGGTAGAAAGTCATGTCGATGGCTGATGAATTTCTAAGAAAGTTAAATATGGGAGTTGTACCATAAGTTTTTAACAAGGTTGTTTTTTGACATGGGCGTGAAATGTTTGGAAGTAGTTTGTTTTGAGAGGCACTTCATTAAACGTGCATGAAACGGCCTTCGCGCGTGGATTTGTCTTAAGTTGATTAGTTACTTTAATTATCCAACTATGAGAATAAGTGAATTTTTTATTGCAAGTGATAAAATAAAGAGACATGACACAATATTTTTACATGAAAAGCCTAAACTAGGAAAAAAAAATTACAGAGTCACACACAACCTCTAACACACTTAGTATTGATATCCAATGAATAATTACAAGAGTAAACTTACAACCCAACTTGTTGATTCACAACTAAGGCAAAAGTCTCAAACTTGTTCGAATATATGATTTACAATTTTTTTGTGCTTTCAGCATCAACTTTTAGAATCCATCAAAGTGTATATGTGTGAAGTTCTTATTGACCAGGAAGATGCAACGCTCTATTGCTAGAAGCTTGATAAAACTCTCTGAATTGCTTGATTTAATCTTTCTGATGTAAGTGTACATAACAAAGCCTTTGAAGATTTTATATGTAGGCTAGAGCGTTTGCAGAGTCTTAAACAAATTATATCTCTCACTAGGAAAGGTCTTCTATGAAGATACAAAGACAGCTCGGATTCCAAAACTTTGTTCCTTGCGTTCGGATTCCCTGGTCATGTGTTTGAACACCTTCAATGGCCGTTCAAATGCTAGTTCCATTCGAGACGTGATCGAATGCTTTGCAGTTTATCTTTTGTTGTTCTGTCTTCTTTTGATCCCACCTTGTCTCATTCATACAATTTGACATGTTTATCTAATTGTGAGAATTAGATACAAATCTGGGCTATTTTGGAATAGCTTTTGATTAAATAAACTGCTTAAAAGCATAAAGAATAAGTTGGTTTAAAAAGACTTGGCTAGGATATTCGGTACTAGCTTAAAGTTTTTTTTTTTGTTTTTTCATACAAAAATGATCAAACGATCCTCAAAGTAAATTAGATTGCATCTTCGTGATGTTCTGTAAAGCTAAAAGAAATTTTCACATTAATTATTGTAGTAAACTAATTTATTTTTAAAATTAATTATTTTTCAAAATTTCTAGTACAGTACAATAAGCCAAAAAAAAAAAAAAAGGCTTGAAAATTTTTGCTTTTTTGTGTTTTGTCTTATTAGCCTAAAAAAATTTTTAAAAAAAGCTAACAGTGCACATTATGTAGCTAGGGTTGCAAAATATGCTCGAACTTAAAAATATGTGCAAAGAAATCTTAAAATATAGTTAGAATAATGCTACATGCAAACATAATTAAAATTTAATCTTCATACAAAATGATGAGCTATTTACAATCCATTTATTTCAAACCAAAACACTTACAATTCTGTATAAATAGATAAAATTTGTATTTCATATTTCGGCACCCAAAAGCAAAAACTTTTCCGTTGCCGTATTTAAGTACCCACGTATGAAAGCACATGCAACATATTACATGACTACTTTCTAACGGCATTACTTTAGAAAATTTGTCCATTTTGGATAATCATATTATATTAGCCGTGGGTTATACAAACGTAAATGTCTAACCATGCGACATGTTTATAAGTGCTGCTCACGCAGGAAATATTTAGTTTGTGAAAAATATCTTATTTCTAAAGCAACTGAGAGATATGAAAACCTTCTGGGATGTATCAGAAGAAGGTGGCCGGCTTAAGATTCGGACGTTATAATATGGATGTTTCTTGAAAAACCAACGGCGTACGCCGACTTCTCTCTCGGCCGTCTTTTCTTGTCTTCTCTTTTGACATCGTTATACAGCATAATTATCTTTAAGTTAGTGCTTGGTGAGATATTTTTTTAAAAGGTTAATTACAACACTATTTCATGAATTATATCTCAGTATTATTAAATTTCACTAAATTTTAAAGCGTGACATATTGACTTAATATATTAGCAATTTGTATCAATTAACACTTTCTATTAGTAATTCGTTAGGAAAATGAATCAAAATTATAATGTAAGTTGCACATATTCATGAAAGTATGGTTTTATATCTAAATTGAACTTATTTTATTATAATAATTGTTTAATGACTGAAATAACCCTTAAAATGACATGTAAATATAAGGACAATTCAAGAAATATTTCAGTCATTAGATAATATTACAAAAAGATAATATCAATTTAGGCATAAAACTATACTTTTGTGATCATGTATAAGTCACAAGGCAATTTTTTTTATCTACTCTCCTAATATATTGCTAGCAGAATGTGTTGATAGTTCATAGGGTCAATGTGTTACGTTTTAGAGTTTAAAAAAATTTAGTGATATTGAGTCATAGTTTAAAGGGTATTGTTGTAATTAACCCTTTTTAAAATCATGAAAATGAAACGCTGTCACAATTCTCCTAAAAATAGAAACTAGTCAATTGAAGTTTAGAAAAGTGAAAAATGACCGATGTTCCTCCTATTGCATAAATATGTATTATTCACTTGTTAAAACGTATCCCAATATTTAGCAAATGTAGCACCTCTTGGTTTAGAAAATATAGCATCTCTTAGGCTATGTTTGGTAGGAGATAATGAAAATAAAAATGGAATAAGAACGTAATGGAATGACAATTCTCATTTCATTGTTTGTTTGCCTAGTGAGAATGGAATTATTATTTTCATTCTATTGTCTGATAAGACTAGTTAATAATCTTGAAATACAATGGAAAGAAATTTTAGTGTACAATATGTAAGTTAGTTATTGCATCATATATGATACATTATAAATATTATATATTATTCTTTATATATATTTGGACATTTTGTAACATTATGGTAGCGGGTGGCGGCGGCACATGATGGTGGTTGGTGGATGCTAATGGTGACAGCAATGGTTGCGGCGCCGAGGGCAGTGATGGTGACAAGTGGGGACGGGCGGTGGTGGGAGGTGATGATGGCGAACAATGGTTGGATGTTGGTGGTAGGTGGTGGCGGCGGCGAATGACATGTTGTTGTGGTTGGCTGCCGACAACAACCAATGGTGGTAGTGGAGAATGAAGTGAGATTTGTTTTGAAATCAAACACTAAAAATCAAAGTATATTTTTTTGTTTTCACTTTTTTTCAACTTTCTTAAAATTGTTTTTAAATACAAAAGTAAAAAAGTGAAAGCAATTTCGAAACAAATTTTATTATTTTTCAAAAACTTTTGAAAATGAAAATAGAAAATAATAAATAAAAATGACACTAAGTTTTGTTTCATATTTTCATTCAATGAGAAATTTGACAGAAAGAATGGTCATTTCAACATGTAAGAATGATTATTGTTAGAAAATCGTCATTCAAATTTTAAATAGTGGTCTCAAACAAGAAAATAAAAATAAAAATAAAAATAATTATTTTATTTCATTCTATTTTCTGATACCAAAGCATAGATTTAGCTTATGAACATGATTAATATATAAAGTACACACGAAATAGTGCAATTTATAACGCTTCTGTAGTCAATTTGGACAAAATATAAGATGTTATAGTATGATACGGTAGCACTGCTCGGCGTTTTTCATTTTCAGCAAGTGATAACAATTACTAACGGGAATGTTGATCATTTGTATTTTTCTAAACTTCATTCGCTTCTTTAACATTTTAAAAAACTTTTTGTGCCACTTTAAAATTTCAGAAATCTCTCACATACTTGACGTCAATTCTGTCAGTTATATAAACCTTGTAACTAAGGAATCATTTGGTATCGGTTTTTCGCATAGGTTTTTTTAAATTTTTAAGCAAAAAAAGTTAAATTTTTTTAACTTTTTCATTTTTTTGCCTATCTTTAATTAAAATAAAGTCCAAAAAATAATAAAAAATTAAAAAAATTTAACTTTTTTTTACTTGTAAACTTAAAAAAACTTGACAAAAAAATTATACCAAACGGCTAAGTTAAGATTTCATTTTCCAACCCGTTGATCCACCGGTCTTTCTCAGACAAAATTTATATACACCTAAAGCAGAGACAGATATATATATCTAATATGTATACATATAAAAACACTTACCATGATACCTTTTAATTACAAAATTGTCATTATTACATAATTTTGTATGTAAATTTTGTATGAATTTTCTTTTAAGAATAACATTTTTCAAAGTTTTATCAAGGTTTTTTGAGTTGACTTTTTTTTTTTGTATAAAAAGTTAAATTATTTTAGTTTTTTTTTACTTTTATGCTTATCTTAGCTTAAAAAGTAAAAAATACTGAAAAAAATTTAACTTTTTTACTTATAAAATAAAAAATTAAAATAAAAAAAGGTAGAAAAAAACTGTACCAAATGGAAACTTGTTTATTATTCCATTTCTATTTTCGTTTTCTGTGTTCTTAAAAACCAAAAATATTACAACTTTTTTTTTTTGGCCTTATCAAAATTAAAAACATGATCTATTGAAAATACCATTATTTTTATATTATTTTTATTGTCATATGAAAATAGTTCTAGAACTCTGAGAACACTTCTTTTTTTTTTTGGTTCTTAAAATTGTGATATTTTTTAAAAATTTTGTTGAGGCAAGTTCCGAAATCAATTTGTTAATCGCAATATTAATGAAAACAATTTTTGAAAATAGTACATTAAACGTGTTTTAACGAATTTCAAAATACAGAAACAAAAAATAGGAACGAAATTGTAACCAAACAGATGTAATCTCCATAATGCAGAGAAATTGGCGACACTTGGAAAGGGAACGTCTATGTCTCTCTATGACTCCCAAAATTTGGTGACCTTGATTCAAAAAGGACTGCCACTCACATGGACTCACACTGAGAGGGTGAGGGTGGAATTTATTGTACCTCCAGCAGGTAAAGCTTATGAATCCATTTGTCAACATCAACTAATAAAGGAAGACCAACAAAATAAAACACTAACTCAGTTGCCTTAATGAATTTAAGAAAAGGCATTATGCTTTGGCTCAAATATGCAAACGGGAAAATTATTGGACATTGTGCGAATGGTAATATACAATATTCAACAACCAGTAGCCAACTCGCAAAACGGGAGTCGAAGCGATAGCAACATTTCTAAAAATATTCAAGCAAGAGTGTCTCTAGATCTGTCTACATATACATATATATTAACATATCTAGATATAAACATGTGGACAGACATAAATATATATATATATATAACGTATTTTTTTTTTATTTTTTGTGCATCCTTTTCTTAAAAATACCTTAAATTCATAGTATTAAATAAAACAAAATAAACGTAATAATTATGGTAGTAATTTTTTTTATTTAATTACAATTTTTTGTTATGTAAAATATTAATAAAAAAAAGTTTTCTTTTGTGTTTTAATACCATAGTGTGACACTCAACTATTAGTCCAAATAAGAGTTTGAGGATTTGATTGAAATTTGTTCACAATTCGCAAATTGAGAATTAGAGTGCAATTCTTTCAATTCACCTGGTGGAAGGATTTGGTTTCTTGGGTTACACGTACTATATCCAGTCCTAGGCATAAATCCAATTATCAGATATTTGTTCACCAACTCTATATATTAGAAATAAATCATGTTTGGAATTGCTATTAAATAATGATTATGATACAAAAGACATATGTATTAGTGTCATTTTTATATATCCGTAATCTGCAGAAGTATTTAGAGTCATCTTCAAACACAATGGACTGGTATGAAAAGAAACAGTTTATTCTATTACACTCCATTTGGAATTTAGATTTTTGGTAGAAAAAAAATGTAAAAAAAATTAAACAAAATGAAAGAATAATTTTGTTCTATTTTTCATTACGTATTTCTTTTCCTTTACTTTTCTGACCGAAAATCCGGATTCCAAATTAAGCATTAAGCTCCAGCTAGCCATATGGATAAAAAAATTTGGGTGGTCAGATTTCAGCATATTGGGGTTCATTCACAGTCTAGCTGCTGTTAGGAAGCTTTCCAATTTGAAGAGATAGTTGGCTTCTTGCCAACTTCTCTCTTTGTTGGTCTTTTTTCTTCCTCTGTTTTTCGTTTTTCTACTAGCTTGCTTTGTTAGTCGTGCTAACTTTATATTAGCTTGGTCTAGTATGGTGTGGTTTCTTCACATTAGTGATGTCTAGCTTGTAACCCTTCCTTCTTCTCCAACATATTTCTTCTTTTTAGCTGATCAAAAAATATATATATATATATATATAATTAGCAGGAGCGAGTAGTTTATTCTTGTGGGAGTAGGATGACTGTGCAACAAGGAAACCCAGACAATTAGATGAAAGCAAAAATAAAAATAAAAATAAAAATAACTTTCTAAGCTGAGGGAGAATACTAGTTTTTCCACACATTGGTCAACTTTAAGAAAAAGAAAAACCAACATTTCTTGAATTAAGGCCAAAGTTGGAGGTGGATTTCACACTTGCATTACATCAATGACCACAATCTACCTATTTAAGCAAAACTTAACAAAGTTACCAACTAGACTTTCAATATATAACCACTAATGGTGACTTAGTGGTGGATCGGCTTGCCCCCATAATAAGAATAATATCTTAAGTTCAATCTCTTCTCTTATGCCCCTTGTGATCAGTCATAATTTATGCATTGTATTTATTTTATATGGTTCATGTGAGTAGTTAGTTGAACACTTGGACATCTTGTATCAAAAAAATTAAAAAAAATCAATTTATAGGTGAATAAGGTGCCACTTCAACAAAACTTTCGTTACTTCTATTACCTAGGAAAGACAAGATAATAGAGAGAGGCCTTCAGACCTATAAACCCAATTGATTTTATTCACTAGTTATGTTTAGCAAACAAATCATTTACTCTCCTAGCTTGCTCTCAAAATCACTATGAACGGGATGAAGCTAGGATTTTGCCTTGCGTCCGAGAACAGGTTTATAAAAAATATAAAAATATAGATGCCTAGTCATTTAGCTCGTAAATATATACATCTATAAATATATGTATATATATATGGACAAATTACACAACTGGTTTTATTAAAGTTTCATTTTGATCCATGTTGTTCTAATTGCTACACATTTGTCCTTGAAGTCAAGTAAACTTGTAAAATTAGTCCAATTCGAGATAGAAGTCAAGGAAATTGACCAAAAAAGACCACGTGCAGCTCAAGTGCTATTTTTATGGGCAAAATGGTAAAATCCCACTTCTTCCTGCCAATTTGTATGGGCATATTTTACTAGTAGTCCTTATAATTTGGACTGTGTCTCAATTTCGTCTAAGTACTTTCAAGTGTAACAATTTTACCATTTTAAGTTTTTAAAATATGCAAAATAAGCCCAATTGATAACGATTATTAATGAAATAGACGGAATATAATCACATGCCGTACACATAGGGGCATAATTGTAAAATCATTACTTTATTCTTCCTCCTTGTGAAGGGTGGTGGAATGAAAGAAGAGAAAGAAAAAAGCAAAGAGAAAAAAAAAAATGAAAGAAAATAGATGAGAGACAAAGAAATTAAAGAAAATAGAAAGACATTGAAGAGGAAACAGCGGGGAGAGAGAAAGAGATACTTGACACCCTTAGATGTCCCCTCACATGTCTCCCTCCTATTGATCCAAAATACAATATGTCACCCTCTCATTGGTCCAACTAATGCACTCTTAATTATATATATGATGGTTAATGAAGTATAATAAGATTAGGATACTCAAAATAAGTAAGTAAATTACACACACATGCACTCACATAATTTTACATATTACCTAACTATGTAATAAATATAATTAATTAATGATAAAATTATAAGATTGAGGTCTCACATAAGTTCAGTGATATTTATTGGGGACAAATTACTAAATGTAGGTTTAGTAAATTCAATGGGGACAAAATATATATTTGCAACTCATAATCCAATAAATACACATAAATTTTGAAAAAATAATGAAAGTTATCAAGTCAGTGAGTCATAGCCCACCCCCTTAGGCCCTTCCTCCATCCAATAGTGATGCGCTTCGTGTTCAATGAATAATAATAAAAACTAATGAAAAACTATAAACTCTCTTAGAGGAAGGGAAACAACAACCGACCAAACCGCAAAAACTCTAGTATCGGAACCAGTTACAGATACAATGGTACGAACTCATGTCGAGAGAAGAACCTCCTTCTTCTTCTTCTTGCTCCAAACTCCTAGGTTTAGGGTTGATGAAAAAAAAAAAAAAACCTAGAGCAGAGGAACAAACGCAGACTAGGGTAAAACTTGTGGTGTCCATCTAGAATTCGAGTTGCAAAGAAATTTTCCCTTTTTGGCTTTTGGAACTACGCATCAGGAATTTAATACCGTTTGTGGAAAGAAATTGTGTTTCAATAATGGCTAGGGAAATATAAATTATCTTAAAAGAGGGTAAATATTTCATGGACTATGCTAAACATTTCATTTTTTTTTTATTTTCTACTTTAATTATCTCCGATTTAAAAATATTCATTATATATATATGTGGCATTAAAAGTAGTATTCCTATTCTAATTTGTAATTAATTTTTTATTTTAAAAAAAATTAAAAAAAATGAACTTGTGTTTCCCATCTATTGCCCATCTTTAATTTTTTGTTTACTACTGCATATGTTGTACGTTGTCCCCTGTTGTACATATAAATTGAAAAAAAAAAGGAATAATTTGATTGGAACGAAATCCATTTTATTTTGGAGTTGCAAAAGGTAATGAAGAAACGAAAAGGAAATTTAGCACTGTTTTTAAGACCAAACCCATTTTAGAAATTGAATTTGAATAAAATGGAAAGGAAAGAAAAAAATGCTGAAAGAATTTGGAGCTAATTGGAATTAAAAAAAAAAAGGATTTCCATAATTTTAAAGTACAATAGAAAAAAAGAAAAAAGAGAGCTCAACTAATATGTGTGCAAGTCAATAATATAGTATTATAGCGAGTGGCCTAGTGGCTGGGAGAGTCTTGTAGTTCCTTTGTCATAAAAAAATAAAACAAAATAAATTGATTCCAGTAGAATGGAAAAGAGAGACAACAACAGCAGCAACTTGTCACAACCTGCGTAATTCTCTACCTATGTCTAGTAGAATATTCGAAAACACTCTAGAGAATAGAGGAAGGGTGTTGAATTATCTTTAGCTTCAAGGTTCTGGAAGCTTTCACATGATAGAGATTTGTGAAAAATTCTAAAAGCATGTGACTTATATAGAGCAGTAGAATACTCCAAGATTTGTAACTATATCTAGTATATATTTGTATAGATTATCTTAAAAGACTCATCCCCATCGTAGGATTAATTAAATCTCAACCATATATTGGTTGAGGAGGTGAATGAGTATAAATAAGAGGAAGGTCTTCATTTGTAAATAACCAAGCAAGTGAGTTTGTAAAGTTGTCTCAAGTGCAATACACATCTATTCTCTTAAATTCTTAAGTGTTCCTCTTCGTAACTCCCATCCTATTCTTGGCAATGAGTTAGGTTGACTTAGCATGACAATTAGGCTGCAAGCATCTAAATGCTGCACAGTTGGGTTAGGAAGTAGTCCACATTAAATTTGCAAAACTAGAAGTAAAATTAAATAGTTAGAAGAATGTGTACGAACATACTACAAGGAAAAAGTTCAATTGTCGATACATTAATGGGGAACAGTTTTACATATTACAGGCAAATAGAGGTAGAGACAAACTGGCACCATTGGGTTTTGGCTGTGGCTCTTGACATCATCCTTCCAATACTTTAATTGTTTTAGCCAATTAATTTGTCATCAAAACAGTATATTCTATGCCTCTCTAAGTACTTCGCATCATCTAGAAAGGATTGAAAATAATTGACCTTTTCGTGATTCTTCTATAGCGCATAATGATTTATGATTAATTCCCAATTCCTCCTGTTAAAATACAGAACAAGCAGAAAAACTGTTAAGAACTAATGTATCGTGAAAAAAAAAAAAAAAACAAACAGATGTATAATGAGAAATGTTTCCAAATATATAGGTTAAGTTAAAATATTCATTTACCCAAGATATATATGATATAATTGTTAAAAGCTAGAAATTACCTTGGATGATACAAGTTTCTTAGGAAGTGAAGCACCTCGTCAGGACAAGAAGCACCAAGACTTCCAACTATGTGATGCTTTAGCAACTTTCCAAAATTGTAAAAATCTCAGATGATCTTTGTGATATCTTGAACCTCTATTTATTCCTATTAATAAGAATTTCTAGTATATATAATGTTTGATATTAATTATTTCTCCTTTTGGGTCAAAATGACCAATGAGAGCCTATGATGTAACTTAAACCTATGGGTGAAACACATGGGATTATTCCACGTGTATCATCTTTTATACAACTATGTGCATACAACTCACATATGTTCAACCGATTGAGAAGGAAGAGAGGGAAAAGAGGAGAAGGGAGAAGAGGAGGAAGAAACTTGAGGAAGAGCTTGAAGCAATAAAAGATTTAACCAATCTTGAAGAAAGGTAAGGTCCCATTTTCTTCTCCAATGGTATATGTGTATGTATCTATCTTTGTATGATGTGTTGTTGGATTATTGTGGGTGACTCTTTTGAGCCCTAAATTGGCTAAATATAGAGTTTTGTAAACCCCATAGAAAGATTTGAGGGTTTGGGATGTGAAATCTCCAACTTATGCAAGTTAGGGCTTGGGTTCCTAAAATCCTAGATCCCTTCGATTTTCTTGTTTAAAAAGTTTGATTTTGAGTTATTGTGGTCTTCTTGAGTCAATTTTTGGACTCTAGAAGAGTTTGTGAGAATTTTGATGGAATTTGGTTTTGGTTTGAGTGAGATTTGGGGTTTTTCGTGTTGAAATTTGGGTATTTAGCTTTGGAGTGGACTCCTTAGTTTTTGACAGCAATTTCTTATCCCAGAGAACTTCCAGATTCGTTTCTTCAACTCAGGAGGCGACTCTTCCAAACAATAAGTATTGTCAGTGTAAGGTGGGATTTTACCATTTTGCCGACAAAAATGGCACCTGAGTTGCACGTGGTCTTTTCTGTCAGTTTCCTAGACGTTTGTCTCGAATTGGACTAATCCTGCAGGTTTATTTAACTTTGAGGGCAAATGTGTTGCAATTAGAACAACAGGGATCAAAATAAAATTTTAAGAAAACTACATAGAGCAGTTGTGTAATTTGCCCTATACATATATGTTATTGTTTTTACTCAACTGGACTAACAGTGCTGCTAATAGATATCTTTTCCTAGTCATCTTTGACTACTAAAATTTTTATTTCTTGCATTAATCCTGAAAAAATCTTTTAGAAGCAGAGAATGTTGATCATCTCCTATATATTATTAATATGAAATTTCTCCCTCCACTAATTGAAACAATCTTAGCAGAGAGAGGAGCACAAGTTTAGCATCTAAAAAGGGAGGAGATTGACAGTGGGGATTGAAGAAGAAGAAGAAGAAGAAGAAGAAGAAGCAGCCTAGCATCTCAAAAGAATAAGAAACAGAAAAGAGAGAAACATACCTGGAGATCGACAGTGGATCCAACATAAGTTTAATGAAATATGGACAAGTTTCCAGTAAGCTAAAAGGGACCTCTCAGAGAACATTTGGTTTAATTTTCACATATATACTAGTATCTTAATAGTTTCTACTTCTATTCCTTTTCATCTTCGTGTCTGATACGGGCATTAACAGATCGAGACCTTGCTGCACATGTTGCTCGTGATCATTAGGCATGTCGAATACCAAAAAAATGAGAAAGTCCTTCATCAACATGCGAAAAGAAAAGGGAAAAAAAAACAAAAACAAAATGTGGATAGATAAAGAAAAGAAAATTAAGAGAATTACAAAAAAAAGTGGGTACTTTGTTGCTGTTGCACATGATACAGTTGCCCCATAATTGATGTAAGAAATTTGCGAAAGTTTTTCATATCCAATAGAATTTGCAGTAGAACGATACCAATCAAAATTCTTTAAAATTAAGAGGTGAAGCTGTCCCAAAGTTAGGGCAATCAAGTCTTCTTATGTCTGCTAGGTTTCTATGTCCAGTTGTTTCACTGGTGGTTATTGATCACCCAAAGCATGTTGTCTAGGATTAGAGACTAGGGAGAGAAGCTAGTCTATTTATAACAAGCTTTCATAGATTTCGCAAGAAAAGTACAACACCGCTGTCCAATCTCACCAACGTCGTATAAAGTATACTTAAGTCGAAACCAGTGCGCTTCAGCATTTGCATAATTCACATATATTGAATTCTAAATTAGTATACCTCACCAAAACTTGTTTTTTCATATGTAACAAGCAAAATAATTCATTTGGGACTCCCTTACAACAATCGGTGCAATTTTATTTCCACAAGATGTAAGGACTGATGTATATACTCAAACCTAGAAAATTTCAAGAGGCAGTAGATTGCATTTGTATTTGGGTCTGAATCTTGGTACGGGTGCATTCATGTGATAAACACAAGTACTTGTGGAGTAAAAGAATTGCTAAATGATGGAAAAACCATAAACAAAACATGGGTTTTTTTACCAAAATAATTTAATTTAAAAAGGTATTTTCCAAAATAACAAAAATCAAAACTTTATTCCCAATTTAAGGTAAAACGCACATTAAAAGTGCGTTTTTATGTGAAAACGGAATCTAAAGTTGCGTTTTTTGAGAAAACGCAATTCTGAGTTGTGTTTTTTTTTTTTTTCCGCCCGTGACCGACAAAACCAAATTTTTCTGCAAATATACAGAAAAAACGCAACTATCAGTTGCGTTTTCATAAAAGTTTTCTGCAGAAAAAAGTAACTGTCAGTTGCGTTTCTGACAAAACGCAATTGTCAATTGCGTTTTGTCAGAAACGCAACTGACAGTTGCGTTTTCATAAAAGTTTTCTGCAGAAAAAAGCAATTGTCAGTTGCGTTTCAATTTGACTACTTATTCCATCATTCACCCATTCTTCATTTGCAAACCCATTCACCCATTCTTCATTTGCATTACTTTGCAGCTACTGCATCATTTGCAATTCAAGTTGTGACTGCCGAAATTCTTCTTTTTTTTTTTCATCCAACTTCTCCATTCCTCCTTCACCCCAATTCTCTTTCACATTCATCTCTCTGTTTCTTACCCCGTATTCTCTTTATTTTACTTCGCTCTACTGATCAATCAACAGGGATCATCTCTTGTGTAAACTCTACTAGGTAATTTCTAACTCTAATTTTTTTTCCTCATTCTCTCTCGTATGTGATATATATAATTCATAGATTACTAACTTTCTATTATTTTATTTATAGCCATATTTGTTGCTCGTGCTACTTCGAAAAAGGCCTCCATTATTCTGTAAAAAACAGGTTAGTTGATTATTTTCATTGGTAAAATAATTTATTTATTTATGTTGGTAAGCTAAATATTATTTGTGTTGCATTACATTGGTTAGGAAAAATGTGTTATTTATTTATTTATGTTATTTAGGAAAAGGCCTTTGGGAAAAATATGTGATTTATTTATGTTAGTTGGTTAGTAAAAAATATGTTATCAGTTAGTAAGAAAATATTATAATATGTTAAAAATGGTTATAGGATCCCAAAAAAATAACCTAAACTAATAGATTTTTTTTAGTTTAATATGTATGAGTAAAATAATTAAATTAAAAAATATGATATTAATTAGTAATATAATATTATGATATGCTAAAAAATATTTATTACGAAAATAATTACGAAATTACCATAACATATAATTTTTTAACTATAAATTTAAGGAAAATATGTTTTTTACGAAATTAGTGTGTGGCCTTAATTTAATTATTTTGTTACTATAAAAAATTTCCAATCCAAGGAAGAAAAAAATGTTATAGGATCCAAAAAAAAAAAAAAAAAAAAACAGAAGCTAAACTAATTAACTAAAAAAAATAGATTGGTTAGTAAGTAGGATGCCATGAAATTAAGAAATGTGTATAAATAATTATTAGAAAAATTATTTGTACTAAATAATATTCAGTGAACTAAAAAATTGTAGGATCCAAAAAAAAAAAAAAAAAAAACTAATAGATTTTTTTAGTTCAATATGTATGAGTAAAATAATTAAATTAAAAAATATGTTATTAATTAGTAATAAAATATTATGATATGCTAAAAAAAATTTATTACGAAAATAATTATGGAATTACCATAAAATATAATTTTTTAGTATAAATTAAGGAAAATATGTTTTTTTACGAAATTAGTATGTGGCCTTAATTTAAGAAATGTGTATAAATATTTATTAGGAAAATTATTTGTAGTAAATAATATTCAGTGAACTAAAAAATTGTAGGATCCCAAAAAAATAAACTAAACTAATAAATTAAGAACAAAGGTTATAGGATCCAACAAAAATAAACTAAACTAATAGATTTTTTTAGTTCAATATGTATGAGTAAAATAATTAAATTAAAAAATATGTTATTAATTAGTAATAAAATATTATGATACGCTAAAAAAAATTTATTATGAAAAATAATTAGAAATATGTTTTTTTGGAACTACCATTTTGAAATGAAGAGTTTACTAATTACTCTACTTGGATGTGAAAGATATCTATTGTTCAAAATAATTGTTCTTTACTATTCATTATCCATTTGTTTTTTAGATAACATTCTATTCATAAAAAAATATATAAAAAAAATAATAATTATAGCCTTAATTTAATTATTTTGTTACTATAAAAAAATTTCCAATCCAAAGAAGAAAAAATGTTATAGGATCCCAAAAAAAAAAAAAAACAGAAGCTAAACTAATTAACTAAAAAAATAGATTGGTTAGTAAGTAGGATGCCATGAAATTAAGAAATGTGTATAAATATTTATTAGAAAAATTATTTGTACTAAATAATATTCAGTGAACTAAAAAATTGTAGGATCCAAAAAAAATAAACTAAAATAATAGATTTTTTTAGTTCAATATGTATGAGTAAAATAATTAAATTAAAAAATATGTTATTAATTAGTAATAAAATATTATGATATGCTAAAAAAAAATTATTACAAAAATAATTATGGAATTACCATAAAATATAATTTTTTAGTATAAATTTAAGGAAAATATGTTTTTTTTACGAAATTAGTATGTGGCCTTAATTTAAGAAATGTGTATAAATATTTATTAGGAAAATTATTTGTAGTAAATAATATTCAGTGAACTAAAAAATTGTAGGATCCAAAAAAAATAAACTAAACTAATAAATTAAGAACAAAGGTTATAGGATCCAACAAAAATAAACTAAACTAATAGATTTTTTTTAGTTCACTGTGTATGAGTAAAATAATTAAATTAAAAAATATGTTATTAATTAGTAATAAAATATTATGATACGCTAAAAAAAAATTTATTATGAAAATAATTAGAAATATGTTTTTTTGGAACTATCATTTTGAAATGAAGAGTTTACTAATTACTCTACTTGGATGTGAAAGATATCTATTGTTCAAAATAATTGTTCTTTACTATTCATTATCCATTTGTTTTTTAGATAAGATTCTGTTCATAAAAAAATATATAAAAAAATAATAATTATAGCCTTAATTTAATTATTTTGTTACTATAAAAAATTTTCAATCCATAGAAGAAAAAATGTTATAGGATCCAAAAAAAAAAAAAAAAATAGATTGGTTAGTAAGTAGGATGCCATGAAATTAAGAAATGTGTATAAATATTTATTAGAAAAATTATTTGTACTAAATAATATTCAGTGAACTAAAAAATTGTAGGATCCAAAAAAAATAAACTAAACTAATAGATTTTTTTAGTTCAATATGTATGAGTAAAATAATTAAATTAAAAAATATGTTATTAATTAGTAATAAAATATTATGATATGCTAAAAAAAATTTATTATGAAAATAATTGGAAGTACGTTTTTTTTGGAGTTGCCATTTTAAAATAAAGAGGTTACTAATTAATTTAGGTGGATGTGAAAGATATCTATTGTTCAAAATAATGGTTCTTTACTATTTATTATCCATTTGTTTTTTAGATAAGATTCTGTTCATAAAAAAGAAATATAAAAAAATAATAATTATAGCCTTACTTTAATTATTTTGTTACTATAAAAAAGTTTCAATCCAAAGAAGAAAAAAGGTTATAGGATCCAAAAAAAAAAAAGCTAAACTAATTAACTAAAAAAATAGATTGGTTAGTAAGTAGGATGCCATGAAATTAAGAAATGTGTATAAATATTTATTAGGAAAATTATTTTTACTAAATAATATTCAGTGAATAATTCGTTATAGGATCCAAAAAAAATAAACTAAACTAATAAATTTTTTTAGTTCAATATGTATAAGTAAAATAATTAAATTAAAAAATATGTTATGAATTAGTAAGAAAATATTGTAATATTCTAAAAAAGTTTATAGGATCCAAAAAAAAAAGACGAAAAACTAAACTAATAGATTTTTTTAGTTCAATATGTATGGGTAAAATAATTAAATTAAAAAATTTTTTATTAATTAGTAATAAAATATTATGATATGCTAAAAAAAATTTATTACAAAAATAATTACAAAATACCATAAAATAAAATTTTTTCACTATAAATTTAAGGAAAATATATTTTTTACGAAATTAGTATATGGCCTTAATTTAAGAAATGTGTATAAATATTTATTAGAAAAATTATTTGTACTAAATAATATTGAGTGGACTAAAAAATTGTAGGATCAAAAAACAAAAACTAAACTAATAAACTAAGAAAAAAGGTTATAGGATCCAAAAAAAAAAAAAAAAAACTAAACTAATAGATTTTTTTTAGTTCAATATGTATGAGTAAAATAATTAAATTAAAAAATATGTTATTAATTAGTAATAAAATATTATGATATGCTACAAATGCCATGATAATTACCAATGAAATAGATGGAATAAATTAGAATTTGTTTAATTATTGTTTAATAGGTGCAAGAATGGATGAAACAACGGCCATGTTGTATTGGGGTGGTGAAATAATTAAAGATCGTGATGAAGGGATTGTGTACAACATAGAATGTCAGACATTTTGCAGTTTACCATTGCAATTAAAAATATCTGAACTAGAAAATATGATAATGCCTATGATTGGCAAAGATGGACAACATGTGAGGCTGAAAATTATATGCAGATTTCTAGTTAGTAATGAAGGGGGCTCGACTAAATATAAAAAAGTTGTGATTAAAGATGATCGGACATTGCAAATTGCCTTACGGCTACCACAGAAAAAGCCATGGATGGAATGCATCGAGTTGTACATTGAAGTAGAGGATGCAGTTGTAGATGTAGACACTGCAGCGGATCAAATATGGGGTGACATTCAGGGGTATAGCAGGATTTTATCGGCTGAGGGAGATACATCAACAGCGTGGAACTTCTCGACGATATTAACATTGGGATCAGACTCTATTGGCCATAGTGTGCCATATTCACAACAATTTAACCAATATGGTAACCCGTTTCATTTGCAAAGCACGCAACAAAGTGGTTACCAAGGTTCGTTTGTTGATTATGGCATTGGGTCGAGTAGTATGTCACAACATCGGCCTACCAGAGATACCGCTGGTCCTTCACAAGAGCCTTCGATGAGACATAGCCAAGGGAGAGATCCAGTGCAACATATGGTTGAATCAGGCTGCCAATCCATTCCCATACAAATTGATTTGAATGTAAGGTCTCCGGATACACAGTCGGAAAAATCTGATGAACATATAGATGTTGCTCTGTTGAACGATTCCGACAACGATGTTCAACAACAACGAGAGATCCCGGTTCCTTACTTTACCACATTGCCAGAGGCATATGATGCACCTGTAATTGGCAGGGATCATTTTTGTCATGGGCCCGTATGGGATATGCAGAATCCTAATTTTGAAACAGGAATGCTATTCGATGACAAGGCAGCTGTAAAAAATGCATGCACAACGTATCACTTGCACAACAACAAGGAGTATTCAGTTGTTGAATCAACTATGAAATTGTTTAAAGCAAAGTGTGCACACGATTGCCCTTAGATGATTCGTGCGTCCACCAAAAGACATGGGATGTGGGAGGTTACGCAGTATAATGGGCCTTATTGTTGTTTGTACGGAATGCCAAACATGGGTCATCGTAACCTAGACGCAAATTTTATTGCAGATGTTATCATGGCACAAGTAGCGGTGAGTTTAACTTTGATTCAGACTTTATCACAATAACTGATTAATTTGTTATGAAAGAAGTTCCTCTAAAGTACTTAAAATGTGTTTTATTTGTACAGAAAGACCCAGATTGGAAGATTGCGTCCATAATGGAAGATATCAAACAACATTACCACCATTCCGTCTCATACAAGAAAGCATGGATGGCGAGAACAAAAGCCATAGAGATGGTATTCGGTAATTGGAAACAATCGTTCGCAAAACTTCCAAGATATTTGATGGCAATACAGTCAAGAAACCCTGGAACAATCCAAATGTTAGAGACCTTCAATCAGGATGTTCGTGACATGGTCGTGTTTGATCGAGTATTTTGGGCATTCGGACCATGTATTAATGGTTTCAAGCACTGTTTGCCAGTTATTTCAGTTGATGGTACCCACCTTTATGGAAAATATAAGGGTGTCATGCTTATCGCTGTGGGGGTCACTGCCAGGGGTAGAAATTTTCCTCTAGCCTTTTCCGTTGTCGAGGGTAAGGACACACGTAATTGGTCATGGTTCATCAACTTATTGAGACACATCATTGTCCCTGATAGGGAACGTGTCACCATACTATCGGATCACCACCGGGGCCTCCTAAATGCCATTGATCGAATATGGGAGCATCCAAGTGATGATCAACCACCTGGTTTTCACAGGTATTGCCTTCGACACTTTCGTAGTAACTACCACAAGAAGTACAATATGATAAGGATCAAGGACTTGGTGTGGGCTGCTAGCACAGCTCGTCAACTGCGAAAGTTCAACATTATAATGGAAAGAATTAAGAAGATAAGTGAACCTTGTTATAATGAACTAATGGGGGAAGATATTACTAAGTGGACATTTGTTCACGATGGCGGGAATAGTTGGAGGATCAATTCAACTAACAATGCTGAGAGCTACAATAGTGCGATAGTAGGCGCACGTAACTTGCCCATCACTGCAGCTGTGCAAGTCACTTACTACCGTCTTGTTGAGAGTTTTGTTACACGACATAGTGAGATACAAGCTGACATCCAGAGTGGCCATGCATACCCGTTAGAAGTGCGTGAAAGATTTCAGAAGTGGAGTAAAAAAGCAGCTGGTCATACTGTCACAGTTTGTAATTGGTAATATATGTTAATACCTCCATCATTAAATTGCTATTGTTTAAAATCTATCAGCAAATATGTATAAAATTTTGTTCCTTGTTGTACAGGGACACAGTGTCTGTCAATGTGTTGACCGGCAGGAGGGGGACTAAAGGGGGTCATCTACATGCCGTGCAACTTTTTCCGCCTAGCTGTACATGTGGAAAATGGATTATATTTCACCTGCCTTGCTCCCACATGCTTGCTGCTGCTGCTGCAACTGCCGGAAAGCAACCATGGTTTTTATTTGACGACCACTACACTATAGAAGCGTATGCCCGTGTGTACGCGACTCCATTTGCCCCACTGTTAATGGAGGATTACTGGCCTCCTTATGAAGGGCCTACTGTCCTCCCAAACCCTCATCGCAAACGTGTAGCCCGAAAAGGCCGTCTTGAACACAGTAGGATTCCTAACGAAATGGACGAATCGAGGCAAACACAAACTTTCAAGTGTAGTTTATGCAAGGAGTCTGGTCATAACAGACGTCGTTGTCCAAATAGGGGAAGGGGAGGGGAACACTAGGGAATAGTACATGTACGTAATCCATTTATATTTGAGACTAAGCTTCAAAATGTGCAAATTTGCAATTCTAATTATTTCGTGCATGTTACATTCTTATACTTATTTTGTGAATAATTATTTCGAGAATAACAAATACAAATTTACAAACCTTCCATCTATGTTAACAAATACAAATTTACTAACGTTCCATCTATGTGAATAACAAATACAAATAATTATTTCATGAATAATAAATACAAATTATTTCGTGAATAATTATTTCGTGCATGTTATATTCTTATACTTTTGATAAAGCATTATATATATGATTGTGAGTATATTAAACTTGTCTCATCTATGTTAACCTATCAATAATTATTTCATCAATTTTGTGTATTGCATTTTACTAACGTTCCAGAAATATCTTACGCTATGGCATCACAACGACGAGCTGGTGGGCCCATCGATGGCAGTGTACTTACGTTACAGGATATTCATTGGTCACAGGTTGTGTGGGACCACGGGGTAAGTTTTGTAGAACTTGTACATAATATACATAATAGTTAACATTTAGTTTTTGTTACTAGTTACTACCATTTTATAACGCATTCATTTTATTTGATCCCCAGTGTGAGGAGCCTATGCATTGTCGCCGGGGAGATTCAGGTATATTCAACGATGTTGTGGACCCCCGCATTATTCCTTATTTGATCCATGGCGGTTTTTACGGTGTATACCGCGTCGGTAAGATTCAGCATGATCATGCTTTGCTCACAGCCATGGTTGAGAGATGGCGACAGGAGACACACACCTTTCACTTGCCTGTTGGGGAGGCGACAGTCACTTTACAGGATGTCTCCATAATATACGGTCTTTCGGTTACTGGCAAGGCTGTTACAGGTTCGTAACTACAATTCACAATTACAGTTCATGACATTATTTAATTACACGCGTTACTTCATGACCTTATACACATTATTATGTCGTATCGAACAATTAAACTCTAATTTACTAACATTTTGCAGGTCCTTCTGGCCCGTTGACGCCGCAGGGATGGACCCCTATTTTTATGCAGCATTTAGGAGTTGCACCCGGGCCTGAAAATTTCAAGAAAATTTTTGTGAGACTTAGGTGGTTAAGTGAGACGTTTGGGGCACTTGCGGATGATGCTGATGAGATCACAGTGCAGCGCCATGCTCGGGCATTTATATTGAGACTCCTTGGCGGCGTTATGATGCCAGATCACTCTGGTACGCTGTTTAGACCTATGTACTTACCCTTGATAGCAGACCTTGATGCTTGTGGAGATTTCAGCTGGGGGAGTGCAGTTTTAGCATCATTGTATAGGGGGTTACGTCGCGCCGCACGTCCTAACTCTTCTGAGATCAGTGGCCCGCTTACACTGCTGCAGGTATGCAAAACATTATGTTACTCATGTTGTGATTTAGTTTAGACGATCATATCCTTCCATATTGAGACTGAGAATCATTCAGATTTGGGTATGGGAGAGATTCTCAATTATGGCGCCTATACGAAAGTCACTTTCAATTACACCTGCGCAGCAGCCGCTTATTATTGAGGAACACGAGTTTCCAGGTGGACCGCTAGGAGGCAGGTGGCATGATGATTTCCTCTTGACAAACGTTTCCACCCATGTCCTCGTTGTGTATAGGGATCAGTTGGACCGACTTCGCCCCGAAAATGTGAGTTATATCTGTTGTACATTTTACATTCGTTACCTCTAGTTTGTACAATTGATTGTCCTTATGTTACTCATGTTGTCTGTTTTGATTGTAGTTAAATTTTTTTACATGATAATTGATTGTTTGTTTTGTATTTTTCAGTTTCATTGGACCCCATACGAGCCCATTATGGACACGTTGCCCTACTACTGCTTTGCTGGGATGGAGGTTTGGAGGGCATTGGTTCCTCTTGTGTGCTTTGAAGTTGTGGAGTTATATTTACCAAATCGAGTGATGCGCCAGTTCGGGATGAGACAGGACATACCGGACCATCCAAACACCAGGAGGGATCTGCATTCAGTGGATCGACGGGGGAGACCCGGAGTTGATTGGAGTGATTTTCATGCAGCGTATATAGCACTCTGGTCACATGAGATGGACCGTATAGTTGATGGCGAGATTCATGATATACCTATGTCCTCCACTGATCCTTATATGACTTGGTATAGGAGCATCACTCGCCTCCATATTGGAAATCCACTAAGACGCACAGATAGAGGATATTCAGGTGTCGGGGGCACCATAGATGCGATGGTATGTGCAGTTAAATATTAAAATACCAAAATTATATTTAGATATTATAATAAAAGTTTATTAAATTATTTTTCAGGCAGAAGCATGGACAGACGTATATGATAGGGGAACACGCGCTTTACGTGACTTCCCTAGAACGGAGTCAATGAAGGAAATCTATGAGATACAGCTTCGTGCCATGGCTTCTTTATCCCTCCTATAAGAGACATACCGTGTCCCACAGCACCGACGGCGTACCCGCGATGCCCCGCTTTCTGGTTCCCCAGGAGCCAGTGTTCCACATGGCATGCGACCTCATCCCACCCCTGCACGCCGATCCACCTCTTCGATACCTTCTTTCGTTCATGGTGGATATAGTGCCGGGTACGTGACACCTACCCCATATAGTTATGCTAGTCAGAGTTCCGGGACAGCATCATATAGGCCATCCTTTCCTACTGAGGGCTACTTTGGCACACATGATCCTCCTAGGACATCACATCGACGACCGACCCGGCAAGTATCTCCAGTTATGTTTCAGACAGACCCCGGGTATAGTCATGATCCGTTTGTAGGGGGCAGTTCTGGACAGCACTATCATGATTTTCCTAGTTACTACCCTGCATCGACTTATGGGGCTGGGCCGTCACAGGTGACTCATCATTTTCACAGTGGCTATCCTTCATCCAGTTATGCTCCAGGGTCATCACAGATGACTCATGATTTTCACAGTGGCTTCCCTTCATCGGCATATGCGCCAGGGCCGTCACAGATGAGTCATGATTTTCATAGTGTGTACCCAACATCGACTTATGCACCAGGGTCATCACATGTTCAGCACGATGATGAAGAGTTGGTAGCAGTAAGTGATGAGGACGAGCAAGCGGATGACGAGCAGGCGGAGGTGGGTGTTGACAGAGGGCCGAGTGCTCAGGACGAGCAACAGGATGTGGCGGTTCGTAGAGGATCGAGAACCCGACGAGCTCGAACATGTCTAACAGGGGGGCGTTTTGGGCGATCAATTTTCGGGGCGTTTCATTAGTATTATCTATTGTAGGTGGAATTATCTATTCTTATTGTCTATTATAGGGGTTTTACCCCCAGAGACATAGCATCGCATATTTTCATGTAGTTTATATTGTACGTGGTATGACATCGCTTTTAAATTTTCCTAATCATTTTGCAGGCAACTCACCAAACATACGTATACATTTAATTTTAAGACAGGTATAATAGCAAAAAATCATATAACAAGATTAATGTTTAATTTTACAGTGTCACATCCTCCCTCATATAAGAGGTATTTATAAAGAGCAATACCTTATACCCTCTTTACATGAATGTTACACCTGCAACAAATGCCAGTAACAAGGCTGTACCAGAGAGTATTCACGTCAATTACAGTTATTAACCCCTCATCATGTGAATACTGCATCCCCCATGCTCGTGACCAGAACACGACTGGATAAGTGTACACCATAGGTTTGTCATGTCAATTAAATGTTGCACCAATAACATGAGAAGTCAAGACCGAGTTGTCATGTCAATTAAAGCTATAAAGATCCCTTATGTCAGTTTGAAAGTTGCATCCCCCATGCTCGTGACAAGAACATGAATGGAAAAGTCATCACCAAAGAGTTGTCATGTCAATTAAAGACTCATATATTAAGTAACATTAATTGATGCCTCATCTGATTACGTGCAGGAGGGCTCAACCATACCTGTATACATGTCGAAACGAAAATGCTTGTTTGGGGCATCGTCTAGTCATGCGAATCCTACCGTCGACATGGATGAAAGCCAACCATCAAGACTCTCACGTATGGTGGGTACATACATAGACCCAATCGGTAACAAATGGTATGGTCGAAAACGTAGCTTTCTCAACAAACCTATCCTTATGCACGATACGACGGGTCCAGTGAGTCACATCTTCATTGGCAATGCATCCGTACGACCACCTCCCGATGTGACGGATGATCAATGCATAAGGTTACCGTGGGAAGACTTACTCGATAAAAGGCGTGAGCAAGAGATGTATTGCCGATGGCATGGCCTCCGTGTCCCAAAGGCTCGTTCAGCTAACCTATGGAACAGAAGATCACCTACGAATAAGGTCATGAAAGCACTAGAACGCGAGATTGATCAAATGCAACGAAGATTGGACAGGTATCATTTCACAGAGCAAGCAAAGACAGACAGTGGTGATCTAACACAACAACTGGTAGAAATTATTGAAGATCCCTTGTTGGTTTCTAATCCAGAACTTTCAGACTTTTCTGAAGCAGAAGCCGATGATGACTTTGTCAATTATCTACCTAGTAGCATTTCTGTTCGCGGCAAACCACTGTGTTGTTACGAACATGGTCCATAAAATATCAGATGTTAGTAGCTACTTCTTTTAGTTTTATCCTATGTTTGGCAATGAATCTACGAAAGCAATGAGGTTACCCACAATGTTCATTTATTTTTTATTCGTAAATTGAGTCTAGTCATGCTAATTTTTTTTTATTCGTAACTTTTTAATCATAAACTAAGTTCATAGTCCAGCCAAATAATAACTTATATAAACTTATATTTTATCATATGTCTGATTTTTTGGTCTGAGAATGTCACTATCACATCATTTTAGTTAATGCTTTAAAAGAGCAAAATCGAGTCGCATAAAATGTTGTTCAATTTTAATTTTCTAAGCATAAAACGCGCCTGAGTTTTGTCCAAAATTGTCTCTCTCTCTCTCTATACTCCCTTTGTCTCTCCTTTTCTCTTTCTCACTCTCTCTCTATTCTCTCATTCTCATTTTATAATAAAAATTATACATAAAATTATAATTTTTATAAAAATTTTATTATTATTATTTTTATTTTAAAAAAATAAAATAAAAAATATAGATAGAGTTAAGTAATAATTAAAATATTTTACTAATCAGTGATAAAATGTTATAAAAAGTATTATAAAATAGCAAAAATTTGTAAAAAATAATTTCAAAAATAAAATAAGTAAAATATTTATTAGTAAAATAAGTATTGTTAAATATATAGTTATTTTATAAAGTAGTTTGTAGTAAATAAAGTATTATAGTATTATAATTTTTGTTATTTTATAATAACACTTTGTCTATATTTTTATTATTACTTGATTATGTTCATTTTTTTGCTATTAATATTTTTTAATTATTACTTAACTTTGTTTAAATTTTTGTAATTAAAATATTTTAATTATTACTTAACTCAAAACATATTTTTTATTTTATTTTTTAATTTTAAAATTTTTTTAAAATATTATAATTATTATGTATAATTTTTATAAAATAGAAATGATAAATTAGAAGGAGAGAGAGGTAAGGAGAGAGAGAAACAAAAAAGTAAGAGAGAGAGAGAGAGAGAGAGAGAGAGAAAAGTGGGGAAGGGAGGGGGGGTGTGGCGGGAAAAGGGGAAAGGGGGAAAAAGTGGGATTGGGCAACAAACGCAACTGTGTGTTGCGTTTTTTGAGTAAACGCAATTACAAATTGCGTTTTCTCAGAAAACGCATCCACCACTTGCGTTTTTTTTTATTTTTTTATTTTTTATTTTACTCGTTAAAAAACGTAATTTTAGGTTACGTTTTTTTAAAAAACGCATTTACAATGTGCGTTTTACCTTATATTGGGAATAAGGTTTTGATTTTTATTATTTCAGAAAATACCTTTTCAAATTTAATTATTTTGGAAAAAAACCCACAAAACATGCTATGCATAAACTATTTTTTAACCCACTTTCTTATCCACTATTGGATTTTGTAAGTGAGAAAATAGATTAAAAAATTATTTTATGTATAGTATTATTTAAAAAAAAAATAATGGTACGTATGCTCAGAGAAAGATCTGTAATAAGCAGAGCATTATATTCATTACAGGGTATGCCAATTTTGGAGTGGGTCGTCCTCCTGCAGAAATTTACTCATGGTAGGACTCAGAAGAAAGTCTGGCACCATAACCAGAGGTCCCCATTATTATCAGCTTTACTTTCAATGAATCAAGAATTTCAAAATTACAGATTCATATCCATTATATTTGAATTTTTTTACAGTTATTATCAACCATTTATCTTAATTTTGTTTTTAGTATTTTAGGACATGGCCAACAAATATAGAATATGAAAGGGTCAGTATTCACATGTTCCTATGAAAACAAGCTAAACAAATTGACCAAATGTAGACACATTTGTCTCATTTTGCAGTCAAAAAATCAAAAATAGCTTTGATTTAAATATGCCCAACAAAGCATCTTTTACTTAATATATTGTCCAATCAACCAATGGGTATGGCATTTAAAGATCATTAAAACAAAATTTATCAGATGTTGAATGTTTTCGGGTTATGCAATTGTTGGTTTCGTTATCCAGAGAATTAATACGCAACGGGTATCCAAAGCTCAACCTTTACTAATAACTGATCATAATACCTAATACAGTAGTCATTTCCTCTCTCCTCTTCCTCTCCACTATCTCTTTTTTCCTCCCAACATTCTTAATCTCTCGACCAACCTTCTCTCTCTCTGTCTCTCTCTCTCAATTATGATCATCATGCGTGTCATGGGTGAAAGTTTGTAGGCTTAGCTCAACCTAATGCTAATGGATGCATTATATGGTTATAGATTTAAAAACCCTAACGCAAACACCTCTAATTAATGGTGGCGTTGGTTCAAGTCACCCCTAATCCATGGGCATCATATTTGACTTAATTAACCCAATAATTATCCACGAGAATGATGGGTTTGAATAAGATTTTTTCTATTGACAAAATTCGTCCATAACCCATGATGTTCTTCGAGCAATTTTTGTCCGGTAGTGGTTGTTCTCATATGCAGTCTTTTGTTCAGGCATCCAAAAAAGTGACCCCCATAAAATGTCACACCGCCTTTCCTAAACTTTCATAATAAATGTGATCCCTAGCTTAAATTGTTCCGAGTATTGCAGTCACCATTAGAAAGTTTTTTCCAAAGGTTCTTGTATATATAGAACTAAAGAAAGGGATAGAATCCACGTTACTTTCACGCTCTTTGTTATCTCTGTGCAAGTTTTTTATAGTTAGGAGGTATTTTGACTCAACTTAGAAGCTTAAATTTTTTATTTTTTGTTTGGCTCATAACAAAAAGGCAGTTAAAGAGGCCCTTTTTTGTAGCTAATTTAGCTTATGGCTTTTTAGAAAAAGTCATTTTAATAAAAAAGCCTTTTCAAAACTAGCTTCGTCTTTCGCTTATGAGTCTTTTAAGTTGTAATCCAAACACCTTTTTAATTAGGCAGCGGCACTGTTCTTCAAAAGCATTGGGCGTTTCATGAGGGTTCCATATGTTTTACTGTAGGCTTCTCCAGCATATATCCTTTAAATATTGGAAAATAATATTCTTCTAAAAAATTTGTACATAAAATTTCACCACACGTGAACTTGTGGCACTTACATCCAGAGTGGCACTGGTATCTTTGGCATTTCTTAGAAATACCATTAGATTGAAAAGGACACTATAGGCCTTTTCTAGTGGCACTTTTGGCTACCACTAAACACAGATTTTGTTGTAGTGATATTATTATTACAATGGTAATTTTGTAATTTAGAGCTATCATCTTGAGGTTTTTTTTATTTTAAATGAGAGGTTCTCATTCAACACATCATTCTATATATAAATTTTTGTACAAATTTTGTGTAGCATACTCTTAAATATTTACATAAAGAGTAATACTACACAATTAAAAAATTTATATAAAATTTAAATATAAAATAATGTGATTGAATGAAAGCCTTTCATTTTAGAATAAAAACACTAATCTTAATAGCTCTTAATTATAACAAAAAAAATGTCACTACCACATTATTATGGTAGAATTTTGTATATAAAATTTTGTAGAATAATAACATTGCTCTCACAAAATCAGTTTGATTGGATTAGTTTGAACATCAGGGCATAAACCATTTTGTTTTTTCAATTGAAATCATCCTTGAAAAGCATTTGTCATCGTGTAGAAAAGTTTATAGGGTTCAAATGGTTAAGAGTTATAGAGCATATCATGTAGAGATTGGTGAAGGGTTAAAGGTGAAACAAAGAAGTTCCACCCTTACACAGTCACATACTTCCTATAAATACTTGCTCTGGATGGTGAGATCTTGCAAGAGCCCACACCGTATACTCCAATATTCCCACCAAGCAAAGCAGGCAGAGAGAGAGAGAGAGAGAGAGAGAGAGAGAATGTGTTCGATGTTTGTATGTGAGGAGAGAGAGTTGGGAAGAAAACAAGCGCCCGGGGTGTGTCCATACTGTGGAGGGAAAGTGCAAGCAGCGGATGTGGAGAGCCGGTGGCGTTTTTGCTTTCTACCCATTTGCTTCAACATCAAGAGAAAATATTGCTGCAGTTTATGCGCTAGACGTCTGGTCCTCTACTCAGACTATGCTTGAGTTTTGGCTCATTCAAGTTGCAAACCACGCCTTTGTAATGACCGATTTGCGTATCCTGTTGTAATTTCATTCTTGCTATATTAGAATGTTTGCTTCTTTTGAGCCATCGATTCCATAACATTATTGGAACAATCCTGTATGATTATGTAATGCTTGTTAAAGAAACTGCTGCGTTCTGAAATGTGTAAATTAGATTGGGGTGCTCTGGAACCCAAACCAGAATGCCAGGTTTATGATCGAGAGCTGATCATCCTAAGCTAGTCATGTTAAAACATTTATTTGAAGCATTTTGTGGAATATTTCTTGATAGAAGTGAACTTCCTCTTTTCTCTCTCTTGATTCGCAAACACCAAATACCTTTTTGGTCGGGGTTTTTTTGTTGTCAAAATTGGTGTTGTTGCTACTATCGGTGATGTGACTTAATTAAAAAATGTATGGGTCCTTCAAAGTGACTTCCATGCCCTTGATCTTGGAGAGAATTATTATCTTTTGAGAATTGAAAACAAAGAGGATTATGAAAAGGTATCCTCGTGTGGCCCATGGGTCATCAGGGATCATTACTTGACAGTAGGAAATGGGAACCGAATTTTAAAGCATCGAAAGTCATGGAAGCATCAACTGCAGTGTGGTTGAGGTTTCCTGGACTTCTGATAAAATCACTGTACCCAAATATACAACTCTCTAAAAGCCGTACAACTTTCACCTTCGGTATCTCAGTTCAATGAATACAGAACCTTAGCTTACTCTAATCTCTCCTAGGAAGAGAATCATTATTCCACATACCTTCTTAAACACCTCGACGTTGAACCCACCTAATCCCCTGACCCTGATGGAGCGAGCGGAAGCTTAATATCGCTATATAAGGTGTCACAGCCTCATGTTTTCATTAGAACCAAAGATCGAAGCTCTTTACCACATAAAAGTTGCATGGTGGGTAGAGAATCTAGTATTGGTGATTGAACCACTTTGGGTGAACCAGCTGGGATAGGAAAGACATGTATTCCAACTGGCTTTCAGAAGATCAAAGGTGGAGAACCACCAAAGGGTGTGTATATCTTTCACATCCGGGAATTGGATCCTCCCCTTCTCAATTATGTTGCTTATGAAAATCCTAATTTGGAATTGTCGGAGAGCCGGCAACAAAATTTTTAGAAGAAACTTGAGAGAAATCTTGGCGTCACACAAGCCCCAAGTGCTGATCTTGATGGAAACAAAAGTACGCCTCAGTATAATAAGACAATTTTTCAATAATTTTGGATTTACAACTTTCTCATCTGTGGACCCTGTCGATATTTAGATTGTCTGGGATACCTCTCAAGTTGGCATCAGGGTATCACAAGCAAAACCTTAGGTAATACAAGCATCTGTTCGCCATGAGGACTATCCTAAATGACTGCTTTCGGTTGTTTACGTATGCCCGAACCACGAATGTGTGATGATCTTATAGGAAAATCTAATCTCTATTTAAATACTATATGTATAATTAGTGATCACCAATAATAAGAATAGAAATTTATTTAATTATCAACTAGAAGCAATTTTGACTAGAAGATAATTAGAATCTGAATAAGAACAAACTAAATCGTAACGACTTACCTGGTTGTCGTTTGCAAAAATAGAAAATCTAGATGTTCAAAGATAGACCGAGTCGAGTGTTTCACACTCTTTCATTAAAGACAGATTCACCCCCCATAGTTGGTGCTCACAGGATGATGGGCGTCTGACTCCCAAGATAAAACGATTTCAGCAATCTTTAGGCAGCACTTTAATAAAAACTGCTCGGTAGCTTCACAAGATGATTTGAATTCTCTCAGAAAATTATGGGAGAAAGAAGAAGAAGAATTCGTTGCGTGCAATAATTTGGAATTTCAGAATGTCATAAATGCTAGAATGCTGCTCTTTTTATAGAGCCTAGGTACCTGTTCGAAATACTGGTTCGAACAGGTACCAGCAGCCAAACAGCTCCTTACCGGAGGGACACACCTGTTCGATCAACGGACATATCCGTTCAGTCAAACCGTTAGAAATTAATTAATAAAAATAATTAATTAATTTAATTCCAACCCTAGCCCAAAAAGATAAAGACTTGAACCGAACCCATGACCCACGCCCATGTCTCGTCCCGACCCGAACGGGCAGGCGGCGGCGGCGACGCGTGCATGTGGAGTATTGCGTCAACTCATGGGTTTCATAGGTCCTCCCCCTTTCACAAAAGTGAGGTGCCCTTTGGAGCTCAAACCTTACTCCAAACTTGGGTTATATATGCACAGTATATTTTCCATAAGAAATCAATGTGGGATAATTCACTTTCAACTACATAACCCATATTCAAGGGGGTGACTTTGGAGGCCAATAACTCATTCAATCTAACATGGATTTGAGTAAGTAAATAGTCTAGATTCATCTCCTCTTTGAGGTGAATCCAACGCACTAATGACCTGACACAAAGGATGTATGGATCCCACATTTATATTGACTCAAAGATCAACAAAACAATGGGTTTACACCCATGTTTTTTTTTCTAACAATCCCACACATGAATGAGATTGGCTGGAAATGAAAAATGCAAATGAGAATGCTGACTTGACAGAGAGAGAAAGATAGACAGGTAGAAAGTTGCCGCATCGAGAAAGGTGGCTTTTGGCTTTGAACATTCCCTAGTGAAATACCATCGGGTTTATTTGGCTAACCAGTGAACATGATGTCTTAAACTGTTCAACCGTTTATATAAACCAAGACAATAGTACTCACATGGTTCCATTCCAACCATCTAGTGATCCATTTGGTTGTGTTCATTTTGGCCCTGAACAATGCCTCATAAATTCATGAGTACTCTAGAGAAATTAGCCTTAAGAATTTCTCATAGAAGTAGCCCCTTCATACTCATATAAGTGATATCTTATTAAGAGTATCTTGCTATACTCCACTTGGAATTCCAAGATATAAGAATCATTAAGAGCAAAGCTCATCCTAAACACTATCTACAGGTTATCACTATTTCATCATAGAAATGGACAGCGGAATGAGTTCATCAGTGATTTGTCCTAAGTCACGCACAATTCGGTTGTCCCGTTGAACCTAGATCTTGGGATCTCTAGTTAGCTAGGTTAGGTTGCCATTAAGGCGACTTTTTAAGTCATAGGCTTAAGGCCCATTCCCCTCGATGAATTCTCTACTTGATCTTTCGTCAAGCCTTTTATAAGCGGATTCGCAATGTTGTCCTTAGACTTGATGTAATCAATGGATATAATTCCATTTGAAAGCATTTACCTCACAGTATTGTGTCGTCGACGTATATGTCGTGACTTCCCATTATACATGTGGTTTTGTGCTCTTGCTATTGCACATTGACTATCGCAATGTATGCAGATAACAGAGACTGGTTTAGGCCACACGGAAATATCCTCCAGAAAGTTACGAAGCCACTCTACTTCCTCTTCTGCTTTATCTAAAGCAATAAACTCAGATTCCATGGTGGATTTGGCTATGCAAGTTTGTTTTGAGGATTTTCAAGATATTACTGCACTTCCTAGAGTAAACACATATCCACTTATGGATTTAGAGTCTCTAGTGTCAGATATTCAGTTCGCGTCTGTGTAACCTTCTACAACAGCTGGATATCTTGTATAGTGCAGCCCATAATTCAAGGTGAATCTCAGATACCTGGGAACCCTAACTATGGTCTTCCAGTGGTTTGACCCTGGGTTACTCGTATATCTGCTCAATCTGCTTATCGTATAAGCAATATCCGGACGTGTGCAATTCATGAGATACATTAAACTGCCAATTATCCGTGAGTCTTCTAATTGAGATATGCCCTCATCATTGTTCTTGTATAGATGTAGATAACAATCCATGGGTGTGCTTGCTAGATCGTTATCAAACTTACTAAACTTATCGAGTATCTTCTCAACATAATGGGTCTGTGATAAAGCATACCCCTCAGATGTTTAAGTAATCTTAATATCAAGTATAACATCTGCAATCCTTAGATCCTTCATATCAAACTTACTGTTCAATAATTTCTTAGTAGCTTTAATGATATCATTATTGCTACCAATGATAATCATATCATCTACATAAAGACAAATAAGGACATAACCATGAGCAGTGTTCTTCACATAAACACACTTGTCGCATTCATTTATCTTGAAGCCATTTAACAACATAGCATTGTCAAACTTCTCATGCCATTGTTTCAGAACTTGTTTTAGTCCATATAGAGACTTAACAAGTTTGCATACCTTTTTCTCTTTGCCAGGAACAATGAACCCTTCAGGTTGCTCCATATAAATCTCCTCATTCAAATCTTCATTTAAGAATGCCATCTTAACATCCATTTGATGAATCTCAAGATTATGTAAAGCCGCAAAGGCTATCAAGATACGTATAGACGTTGTTCTGGTTACAGGAGAATATGTATCGAAATAATCCACTCCCTCAATCTGCTTGTAGCCTTTGACTACAAGTCTGGCCTTATATTTGTCAATTGAACCATCTATTTTCACCTTCCTCTTGAATATCTACTTGTATCCAAAGGGTTTATTACCAGGTGGAAGATCCACTGGTTCCCATGTATGATTTTGCAGAATTAACTCAACTTCACTATGGATAGCCTCTTTTCACAAAGGTGCTTCCGGAGAGGACATTGCTTCTTTGTAACTCTAAGGTTCATTTTCTAATAAATATGTTAGAAAATCAAGACCGAATGATTTTGCAACCTTTGTCCTTTTACCTCGTCTAAGTTCAGCGTCGTTTCCTTTATCCACTGACCTATGGTCTTCATTTACAATGATATCATGAATCCGTTTAAACGAACTTGATCCATGTGTAGACTTATACGGAAACTCCTCCTCAAAGAAGGATACATTCCTAGACTCCATTATTGTATTCACATGAATATCCGATATTTTAAACTTGTGAACCAAAAACCGATATGCACTGCTATGTTCGGCATATCCAATAAATATATAATCAACTGATTGTGGTCCTAATTTTACCTTCTTAGGTAAAGGAATCGCTACCTTTGCCAAACACCCCCATACTCTCAAGTATTTATAGGAAGGTTTTCGACCTTTTCACATCTCATAAGGGGTTTTGCTAAGTTTTTTGTGGGGTATCTTATTGAGAACATAGTTGGCGGATAACAACGCTTCCCCCCACAAATTCTGGGGTGCTCCATAACTTATCAACATAGCATTCATCATCTCTTTTAAAGTGCGATTCTTCCACTCAGCAATTTCATTTTGTTGAGGTGAATAAGGTGCCGTAGTTTGATGTATAATACCATGTTCAACATATAGTTGTACAAATGGTGCTTCATACTCACCACCTCTATCACTTCTTAACACCTTAATCTTTTTGCTAAGTTGATTTTCAACTTTGCTCTTGTATTGTATAAACATGTCTATTGCTTTAACTTTACTTCTCATTAAGTCGACGTGACAATAGCGAGTGCAATCATCAATGAAATTTATGAAGTATTTTTTCCCACCTCGAATTTGAACATATTTCAAGTCACAAACGTCACTATGAATTAGTTCAAGTGGTTTCGTACTTCTTTTAATTAATTTAAACTAAGTTCTAGTCAACTTTGCCTCAACGCAAGTTGCACATTTATGATTAGCATTAAAATCAAGTTTAGGCAAAGATTCTAATTTAACTAATCTACGCATGGTATCAAAATTAACATGACCTAATCTACCATGCCATACATTTGAAGACTGAAGCAAGTAAATAGAAGATGCAATATTATTACTAGAAAACTTAGGAGCCACAGTCATTACATTAAGTTTGAAGAGCCCATCGCTCAAATATCCCGTTTCCACAAACATTTCTCCCTTAGTAAGTACAAACTTATCACTCTCAAACACCAACTTAACGCCGTTCTTACTCAACAATAAACCAGAGACTAAATTCTTGCGAATGTTTGGCACAGGGAACACCTCATTGAGAGTAAGTTCTTAGCCAAAAGTCATTTTCATAATGATCTTCCCTTGACCTTCAACCTTTGAGGTTGTCAAGTTACCCATATAGAGTTGTTCACCGTCCACTGATTGGTAAGATATGAACATCCACTTGTTGGCACAAATGTGACGAGTGGCCCCAGTGTCCACCCACCATTCTTTAGTATTGCTAACCAAGTTTACCTCAAAAACTACAGCAAAGAGATTCAAGTCTTCCACATTGGCACAGAGATCCTCGGTCACATTAGCTTGAATAGATTTCTTCTTGTGGTTCTCTTGATCCTTCTTCTCAAGATCCTTATGCTTGCGACAATCCTTGGCTGTATGACCAGTCTTGCCGCAGACGTAACATTTCCCTTTGAACCTTTTGAAATCGTCACCTTTGGAACCTTGGTAGGGCCCTTGGCCATTATGCTTTCGCTTTTGGTTGTTGGGTTTGGCTTGCTCCACCATGTTTGCCTTTAACACCATAGGGGTGTTGACAAACTTCTTCTTAGAAGCACGGTTGTCTTCCTCAATTCTTAGCCTAACGATAAGTTCCTCAAGCCTCATCTCCTTGCGCTTATGCTTCAAATAGTTTTGAATTCTTTCCAGGACGGCAACAATTTTTCAATTATCACAGCCACTTGAAAAGATTCACTCAGTACCATGCCTTCGGCATGGATGTCATGAAGTATAACTTGAAGATCCTAGACCTGGCTAATAAATGTTTTAGAATCAAACATTTTGTAATCAAGGAACTTACCGACTATAAATTTCTTTGAGCCGGCGTCTTCCGTCTTGTACTTATTGTCTAAAGATTCCCACAGTTCTTTTGACGTTTGCACGGCACAATACACGTTGTAGGGTGTATTATCCAGCCCATTGAAGATATAGTTCCTAAATAGGAAGTCAGCATGTTTCTATGTTTCCACCGCCACAACTACTTGCTGGTTAGACTCATTCTCGTTCAAAGTAGGAACATCTTCACGAAGAAATTTTGCCAAATTCAGAGTCGTCAAGTAGAACAACATCTTCTGTTGCCACCTTTTGAAATCAGTTCCATTGAACTTCTCTGGCTTTTCTCTGTGATTCACTAGCACATTTGGTGTATGCACTTGATTCACCGGCATAGACAATGTGGGTACAGGTGTCCCAATCACAGTAGGAGTTGAAGTAAGAGTATGAATAGGAGTATTATCAGCCATTTCTGGATTTAACAATTTTACACAAAATTTGAGTACTAATCTAGAAACAATATATAACACGACACTAATTAACACAGTTAAAAAATAGGAATAGAATCTGTCTTTAAGATTGTAGGAAAATCTAATCCTTATTTAAATACTATATGTATAATTAGTGATCACCAATAATAAGAACATGAATTTATCTAATTATCAACTAGAAGCAATTTTAACTAGAAGACAATTAGAATCTAAATAAGAACAAACTAAATCGTAACGACTTACCCGGTTGTCGTTCATAAAAACAGAAAATTTAAAAGTTCAAAGATAAACCGAGTCGAGTGTTTCACACTCTCTCCTTAAAAACAGATTCACACCCCACAGTTGGTGCTCACAGAACGATGGGCGTCTGACTCCTAGGATAAAACGATTTCAGCAGTTTTTAGGCAGCACATCAATAAAAACTGGTCGGCGGCTTCATAAGATGATTTGAACTCTCTCAGAAAATTATGGGAGAAAGAAGAAGAGGAATTCGTTGTATACAACAATTCGAAATTTCAGAATGTCATGAATGCTAGAATGCTGCTCTTTTTATAGAGTACAGGTGCCTGTTCGAAATAGGTACTAGTAGCCAATTAATTAATTAATTTAATACCGGAGCGGCACACCTGTTCAGTCAAACCGTCAGAAATTAATTAATTTAATTCCGACCCTGACCCAAAAGATAAGACTCGAACCGAACGGGTGGTCGGCGGCGGCGGCGTGCACGTGGAGTATTGCGTCAACTCATGAGTTTCATAGGTCCTCCTCTTTTCACAAAAGTGGAGTACCCCTTGGGGCCCAAACCTTACTCCAAACTTGGGTTATATATGCACAACATATTTTTCATAAGAAATCAATGTAGGATAACTCACTTTCAACTACATAACCCATATTCAAGGGGGTGACTTTGGAGGCCAATAACTCATTCAATTCAACATAGATTTGAGCAAGTAAATAGTCTAGATTCATCTCCTCTCGGAGGTGAATCCAACGCACCAATGACCCGACACAGAGGATGTATGGGTCTCACATTTATATTGGTTCAAAGATCAACAAAACAATGAGTTTACACCCATATTTTTTTCTAACAGATCTTTGGGATGGGTAGAAGAGAAATCCAATACAAATCAAGCTCCGTGGCTGATAGCTGGGGATTTTCATGATTTTGCTTCGGCCGATGAAAGAAGGAGCTTGACCACCAACACCAATTTAAACCGGAGCACTAAATTTAGAGAAAGAATGGGCAAATGCAATCTGATGGACTTAGGGTGCTTTAGAACCAAACTTACTGAACGAACAACAGGAACGGTATGGCAAACACTATGGAAAGACTGGACAAAGGAGCGTGTAATGATGAGTGGAGAGTTTTATTCTCAAAAGGAGTTGTCAGAAACCTTCGTAGAACATACTTAGACCGTTCTCCTTTCATCGTCTACACTAGAGGTATGTCTCCTATCTCATCCGTTAATAAACCTTTTAGATTTGAAATAGCTTGGCTTACTTATCCAGAGTTTAAGGAGTTTATTCAGGATGGTTGGACTGAAGGTTAGTTACATTCCTCAGAGGTTTAGACTCTTCGACCGATAATCTTAAAAATTGGAACAAAAATGCGTTTGGTAATATGTTTTGTAATAAAAGATGGACTTTAGCTAGGATAGAAGGATTCAAAAATCTCAAGCTAACAAGTTTTCACATAATCTTTAGATCCTTGAAAAAGAGCTTATTAAGCAGTATAATACTTTATATCAGGAGGAAATCCTGTGATTCCAAAAATCTAGAAATAACTGGCTTATTTAGAGAGAAATACTAGCTTTTTTCACCTCTTAGTCATTTCTAGGAGGAGGAAAAATAAAATTAATGTCTTAAAAGATGATAATAGGAATTGGATTGATGATGCTGAAGAGCTAAAAATTTTTGTTCCGAATTATATTATCAACCTCTTACTGCTGAACCTGTGTTTCATGATGATAAATTGAGAGCTACCTACCATAAAAGTTTTACTAATGAGGATAACATTATGTTAAACAAACCCCTCAGTGATAATGTCAAAAATATTAAAACTCTTAAAGCCCCTGAAAGAGATGGTTTTCAAGCCATTTCTTATCATAAGTACTGGGATATCATAGGTGTTGTGGTATTTCATTTTGTTAGAGACTGCTTCATCGGTGGTAATATTTCTCGAGAAGCTAATAGAACCCTTATAGCTTTAATTCCAAATTGAAAAACCCTGAATCTATAACAAAATATAAAATAAAAAAATTAGACCCATAAGCCTCTTTAATGTGCCTTACTAAATTTTGACAAAGATTTTGGTGTTTAGAATTAGGACTTTGCTCAATAATATTATTAACCCTAACCAAAGTAGTTTTGTGCCTGAAAGATCCATTAAAGATAATATCATTATCAAATCAGCCATCATTATCAGTAAGATTGGCTGCCTGATCAATACAATTAATTTTAATTATTTTACATTGTTGTCATTGACACTGTTATCATTTAAATATCAAGGACATTGTTGTCATTTTACAGCTTTTTTTACGCCACCTACCATACATTGGATAGAAAGAAAAATCTGTATTATTTCAAAAGTACAGGAGGCGAACGAAATTTTGAAAGAATTGACAGAATATTTTTACAAATATTTAAGAGAGTTTTATGTAATTTATTCTTTTTTTTTTTTTTAATGCAAATGGAGCTGCACCTAATCATTTTTATATGGGAATGTCTAGGACATTCAGTTGATGTAAAGATCAATAGCTGATGAATGAGAAACAGCGTCCTTAGCATTTTTCTTTCCCTCCACTTAAGTACTTGAGAAGTCGTGCAATCATGAAGGTATGTCTGACGGCGATCACGTGGGCTTTGTTATACTGTACACTAGAGCCTACAGAATGTGGCCCTTTTATAGGATAGACCCCACATACAGAACAGGCTTTATGTACGGGAAAGTTTAGCCTAAGCCTATGAACTTGTTGCAGTCGTGTACAATAATTTACCAGCATGCTGTGCCTTTTCGATTTCTTTACATATATATATATATACTAGTGGCTGAAGCACGGACCAACAAATTATTTCTGTGAATATCACAGTAAAGAAGACAATAACAAAATTGTATAATAAATGCACAAAATATAAAAAAAAAAAAATTCATGATATCATATTTTTTTTTACCATCACCTTATTTAAGATATGAATTACTAAAAATCAATAATTATATTTGTGGGTTAAGAAACTTTAGTCCAGGCCAAAAGAGCAGGCTTAACAAATACCAAGAGAAATTATGCGGACCAGCAGCAGTCCAGACTTTATCAGAGTAACTCAGGCCTACACTTCAAGTCAGCCCAAATAGAAAGACTACCCGACCCCAAGGTGGGTTGCCTGAGTCAGAGATATTAAAGCATTTAATGCTCTACTGTCAGCATTTAATGTTGAATGAACTCGCATTTAATGCTGAGAGGATGTAATACGCGACGGCTATGCTTACATCCGATCACTCGAACCAATATTAGTGAGTTTCTACCTTGCTGTAAAGAAACAAAGAAGTTAGAATGAGTGGATCCTCTTTGGACCGATCACACTCCAATCGTCAAATTAGCAATCTTAACCAGAAATGAAGTAATAATAAGTGCATAAGGTTTAATTTGATTGATCATACCTTGCTTCTTCAAGATGCTGCGTTTTACAGTTTAGTGTTCTCTGTCCAGCCTACTCATGCAATCATAACTTACTTTATAGGCTTATCCTAGTTAGAGTAGGTTGATGGTACAGGAATACACATTTATTACCATGCTCGAGTTCGATTGACCGGATGTAAGCATGGTCATCACGTGCTGCATCCTCTCCGCATTAAATGCGAGTCCGTTCAACATTAAATGCTGACAGTAGAGCATTAAATACTCTGTTATCCCTGACTCAGCCGACCCGACTTGGCGTCGGGTAGTCTTTCTATTTGGCCTGACCTAGAGTGTGGGCTTGAGTTATCCTGATAAAGTCTGGGATGCTGCTAGCCCACATGATTTCTCTTGGTATTTGTTAGGCCTGCCCTTTTGGGCTGGGCTCAGGTTTCTTGACCCACAATTGCCCCTCAGCCCTAGCGTCCTTCGATAAGGGGCTGGTGCTGATACACCAGAGCTATTTTGAGCTGTAACATTACACTGTCAAAAGTTTTAATGCAACGCGACCGTTTGAGTGACCCGAAAAAGCTGCTGTCGTCTTAACTTTCTCTGCGGATAAAGGCGTTGTGGCTATCTTTCATACGCAGGGGCAAACTCTAACTTCAAACTTCAAATCTGTTTCTTTCACGAAGGTAACAACTCTCTAAGTTTTCCTTCTTTTCTTGTGTATTCTTGTGTCCCTGGGTAAGAAACCATAGAAACATTTGTCTTTGGTCTGCAATGGGGTCCCGCCTTAAGAGTATTCTTGCCACTTCCGACGATATTGCTGCATTTAAGGCCCGATATAGTTTTTCGACGGGCATAGACATTAGGCTAATTGGTTCCAGAGATGATGGTTAGGTAGTAACAGAGGAGGGGACTCCCTTCCCTCTCGTTGCCAGTGTAGAAGGTGGACTCCGTTTTCCCATTCACTCCTTTCTGACCAAAGTTCTCAATCATTACGAAATCGTCCCAATCTAACTCGTACCAAATGGGTATAGGATAGTGATAGGGGTGGTCGAGTTGAACAGAAGGTTGGGTCTGAACCTAGGGCTTCACGAATTCGACTACTGCTACACGGCGGTGGAGGTGAACATTGCCTGGTCAAACCACCGTACATACTATTTTAGGGCTAAAGCTGGCCCTAGAGAGTTGGTTTAGTTTCTTCCAAGCTCAGGAAAGGGGATTGATGATATTATAGTTACGGTGAGCGGTCCATAGGAATTTGGGAAAATTCCTGTGAAGCTAGCCCCACCAGTGTAATGCCCCAACGTCCCGCAGAAAATAGGTCGATCTTCTCCTCCCTAATCTGGTACAACTTTTCTCTCTATATCTATTTGAAATTGCACCTATTTCTGACTCGTCACCCTCATACTTTTGCTTTGTAGTTAATTTTAGTGCCAAGGACAAAGATACCGAACTTCTAAGGGTGAACCTAAATGCTTTAGGCATTGCTTGGGCGTATAAGGGTGAAGGAGAATTAGCCAGGATTGGGCGAGCCGCTTATGTTTTGTTGGGGTATCCATTTCGGTACCAGTTTTTCACAATAATATACGGAGTTGTCACTTCAGTCCTCACAGCGCAGAAGACAGAAGGTGGTTTGTACAAGATCGGCGAATACCTAACATTGTTGCCCCCAACCCCCGTCGTTTTTGCATATGTGCCTACATCCACTGTCGCTGAGGACATGGCCCCCAAAGTTCGTGACTTGTCACTGGCACTAGAAGGGAGAGCTTTTAGGAAAAAGAAAGGGGTGATCCTATCCTTCGTTGCTACAACCTCTTTTACCGCTGAATTCGCTGCCCCAGGGGGTAAAGTTGAGGTTCCTTCTCCTGTTGCGCACTCTGACGCTAGAGCTGATGCCGGCCCTGAGCTGAAAGTTCTGGATGAAGCCTTGGCACCTCAGCAAGGTTCTAAGAAAAAATGACTAGTGCAGACTGCCGAAAAGGAGGCTGCTCAAATGAAGAAGGTCGACAATGCGATTCCTCCATCTACGTCGGTAGAAGCTGATCCAAAGGGTAAAGGCAAGGTTGAGGAGCCAACACCTGAGGAGTTCATGGTTCAGCCGAAGATTATTGGTCGGCCCATGAACACCCAAGACTCGATACTCAACTGTCCTACGGTGGCCATTAGGGCTTTCCAGGCCTTGGGGTACACTACTAGAGATGTCCTTAGGGACCTAGAGATGTCCGGGAGCTGAGCGAGATCGACGATGATACACTACTAGCAAGCGATGTTCACGGGTCAATGGTGGTGAGAAGTCTTTCCCATCTTTCTACTTTAAGCTTTTTGTCAAGCTCTCATTTTAACTTTTGCCGTCTTCTGTCCTATGCAGGGGGCGATCCAAGTTTGGAGGTCTTGCACCGATTTTGCATCTTGCGAGATTGATATGCCGATCTACTGTAGGACCGTGATTGACACAAGCGTAGGTTCCATACAAGGGATAACGAGGCCAAAGATTTTCAAAAGGCCTTCACAAAGCAGCAGGTCATCCTTGGGGATATAATGGCCTCTCTCAAGCAGAAGGAAAAAGATTTTGACGAGACCAGGGTTGAGGTTGCCGATCTGAAGGCTAGGCTGACTAAAGCTGAGAAGTCGGACTTTCCCAACTTAGACAGGACCAAGTTTTTACGATCTTCATTGGCTGACTTGCTCAAAAATGATCCAGGACCAAGTTTTTATGCCTGATTTTTTGTGACCTTCATTGGCCGACCTGCCCAGCTTAGACAGGATCAAGTTTTTACACTTAGTTTTTATGACCTTCATTGGCCGACCTCGTCATAAATGATCCAGGATCAGGTTTTTACACCTAAGTTTTTGTCTTCCTTTAGCATTTTGTAGTTTGGAATAGCATTGAATTTGTTGAGTAACTTTCAATTTTCATTGATTTGTGCAAAGATTATATATTTGTTGAAGGAAGTTGCATTCCTCTGAGTACAAACTATAGGTAGATACATCATTTGAAGATAAGAATGGCCTACTAGTAGAATCTCCTGAGATTATTTACGTTCCATGGTCGGGGTAGTTGTCGTCTTTCTTCGATAGTTTCTAGTCGATATGCCCCCACGCTGACTTGGGACGTAATTCTGTAGGGACTGGCTTCCCATCCATTGGATTTTTTGTTGCCCCCGATACTTTTTTTAATACTAGATCTCCAAGAGCAAAGGATCTCAGTTGTACCCTTTTGTTGTAAGAGCGGCTTAGTTGTTGATGATACCTCGTAAGTCTGATTAGGCCAACCTCACGCCTTTCTTCAACAAGGTCCATGTCTCTTGCCAGAGTCTGATCATTGAGGTCGGTATCGAAAACTATCAATCTGATGGTAGGGAGTCCTACTTCTAATGCTATGTTTGGTACCAAGGAATAGAATGGAATGTCACTTTCATTCTCATTCCTTTATTTGGTACTACTATTTAAAGGTAGAATGACCATTCCTATGGAATGATCATTCTCACATTTTGTTGGAATGACCATTCCTTATTTCAAGAGTAAGAATGGTCATTCCATTCTCACATGAAATAGTATAAAACAAAACTTAGTAAGATTTTTGTTGTCAAATTTCTTTTAAAAAATATAAAACACGTTTGGTAATTATTTTTTTGATTTTAAAAAAATAAAAATAAAATAAAAATTTTAAAAATTTTAAAATTTTGAAAATTCATAAAAATATTTAATAATTAAACCGCTACCGCTGCCGCCACCACCACCATTATAAATGCTCAATAATATATAATAATTAAATAATATATTACTAATATTTTTTATAGACATAATATTAAATTTTCATATCTTACACAAATTTCATTCCATTCCATTCTATTCTAGCATTGTTCATTGGTCTTACCGAACAAGGGAATGAGAATGACTATTCCATTCTATTCCATTCTCATTCCATTCATTTTCATTCCCTTGTACCAAACATAGCCTAAGGGTATCACTGCTTCTATTCCGTATGCCATTAAGAAAGGGGTATCCCTAGTAAATCTCCTCAAAGTGGTTCTATAGGACCATAAAATACTGGGGAGCTCTTCAACCCATCTTCTTTTAGCCTTTTTTAGATGCTTTTTGATGCCATTGAGTATTGTTTTGTTGAAAATCTCAGCCTGCCCGTTGTACTGTGGATAAGCCGGCGTTGAATAATAATTCCTGATGGATCAACGGAAAGAATCTCTGACATTTCTCACATTTCAGCACGTACTAGGTTACGTCTTTCTGCATGTAAGGCCACCAATATCTTTGCGAGATTGCTCGGTAAGTGATAGACCTACCGCCAATATAGCTTCTACAGATATCTTTATGAATTTTAAATAAAATGGTCTGCATTTTGTTAGGATGAACACAATAAAAAAAGGGACAAGTGAAAGACCTTCTATAGAGCTCTTTGGTGGGAGAGAGCCAGTATTTCAGAGATTTGTATTTGACTTTTCTAGCCTCATTCTTATCCTCGGGGAGTATGTCTTTGTCCAGATAGGAGACGATCGGGTCCATCCAGGAGGGTCCTAATTGTTTGATAGTCAGGGCTTGATCTTCTTCTTGAAATATGCTCGGGCTGGCTAGCATCTCCACATAGTTTGTTCTCTTTGAACCTGACTTCAAGGCCTAGCAAGTGTAGTCAAGGCATCAGCGTGAGCGTTACTGTTGCTGTTGATCTGGTAGAGCTGGTATTTGCTAAATTTTGATAGTAATTCTCTTGCTTTTACCAAATATTAAGTCATTCTATCTTTCTTTGTTGCGTATTCTCCGGTGATCTGATTCACTAGTAGCTGGGAATTTGAGTAGATCACGATTTCGGCAATTTGGAGATCAATAGCTTAGCGCAACCCCGCGAGCAGAGCCTTATATTTTAGACTCGTTGTTTGAAGCAGTGAACTCTAGCTTAATGGACTGCTCCAATGCCATACCGTCCGGCGTAATGAGGACGATCCCTGAACTTGCCTCTCGGTCATTGGATGCTCCGTCAACGAACAGCTTTCAATGATCAGCTTTCTCCCAAAGATCCGAGGAGAGGTCATCATGTTGCATATTGGGAGTTGGAGAGCAGGGGAGGTTGGCTCAAGTATTTCTTTAAAGGAAAAGCTCTTCATGCTTTAATGGGGTGGAGAGCAGGGGAGGCTGGCTCAAGTATTTCTTCAAATCTGCCAAGGCTTGATCGCACTCATGGGTCTAGTTGAATCGCTGTTGCTTTTTGAGAAGCTGGAAGAATGGTCAGCACTTGTCTGAAGATCGGTTAATGAATCTATTGAGTGTTGCTACCATGCCTGTAAACTTCTGTATTTCTTTCATATTCCTTGGAGCCTGGACATTCTGAATAGCACTGACCTGCTACGAATCTACTTTAATGCCCTGATGTGTAAACTAAGAATTTAAGAAATTTCTCCCAGCTGGCCCCAAACACATATTTGGAGGTGTTGAGTCTCATTTCGTATTGCTTCAGGATGTTAAATACTACTGTCAAGTTCGTTAGATGGTAACTGCCGAGCTTACTTTTGACCACCATGTCATTGATGTATACTTCCATGGTACTGCCGATGTGGTCTTTGAACATTTTAGTGACCAAACGCTGATAGGTGGCCCCAGTGTTCTTAAGTCCAAAAGGAATTATCTTGTAGCAGAAGATACCCCTTAGAATGATGAAGGCGATCTTTTTTTGGTCATCTTCATGGAGTGGGGTTTGGTGATACTCACGATAAGCAACCAAGAAGCTCATTCTCTTGAAGCCAGTCGTGGCATCCACCAGTTGGTCGATCTTGGGCAGAGGGAAAGGGTCCTTGGGGCATGTCTTGTTCAGGTCTGTAAAGTCAACACAAACCCTCCACTTGTCGTCCTTCTTCTTCACAACGACTATATTTGACAGCCAGTGGGGGTAGTAGACTTCCCTAATTACACCGGCATCAAAAAGTCTTTCAACCTCCTCTATGATAGCATTTACATATTGCGTGGCTGCCCTCCTGCCCTTCTGGATACCAGGTCGACACTGAGGATCCACGCTTAATCTGTGGTAGGCGATCTTTGCGTCGATTCCAGGCATGTCGTAAGGTGTCCAAGCGAAGATTTCAATATAGCTTATCAGGAGCTTGATCAATGAATTGTTTACAGTTTTGAATAGGTAAGCACTGATCACAAAGTACTTCTCCTCCTGCCGATCTATATGGATTTTCTTCAGGTCTTCGATGGCTTTCTTCTCTAGTACTTGCCCAATGTCATCAATCGTGGGTGCGTCCTCGTGAAGCTCCATCATCTATACTTTACCTACTTTTGCTTTCGTTGTACATACCGTAAGGAAGCATTGCTTAGCAGTGACTTGGTCCCCTCTTATCTCTTGTACCCTCGCCGAGGAAGGGAATCGAATTAGCTGGTGGTAGGAAGAGGGAATAGCCTTCATGAGATACAACCATGTTCGGCCTATGATTACATTATATGAGAAAGACACGTTGACCACCAGGAATTCTGTCTGTAGGGTAATCTTTCCTGCAGTCACAGGGATGGTTATCTTCCCAAGTGGCCAAACTGGGTTGGAGCTAAACCCGATTAATGCATTGAGCGAAGGCTGGACGTCGGCGTCCTTCAGTTCTAGCTTCTTGAAAAGGTCATAGTACATAACCTCGGAGGAGCTCCCCTAGTCAATGAGCAGTCTCTTCACGTCACAATCCGCTAGGCGTAAAGTCACGACGAATGTGTCATTGTGAGGAGTCTGGACTCTCGCGAGATCTTTATCAGTAAAAGTTATGGCCGCGGTATCACTTCCGACCTTGACTTTCTTGGGAGGAAGGTCTATCTGCATCACCTCCCTCAAGTGCACGGCCTTTTGTATATTGGCTCGGTATTTGTGCCGGTCGATAGCTTTTGATTTTGTCGATCCATGCAGCACATTGATCACCCGGACCGGTTCAACTTTGTCTTCTTTCTGCAGAGGGGGGGGCCTCCAACCTTGACTGACCGGCCTCCCGCTTCGTCTCTTCTCGTTCGGTGACATGTACTCCTTTTCTCCCTAAGAAGCTGGTACTCATGTTTAGTTGGATTTTTTCACAGACGACGCCAATTTAATGTTGAACGGACTCGCATTTAATGCTGAGAGGATGCAGCACGCGATGACCATGCTTACATCCAGTCAGTCGAACTCGAGCATGGTAATAAATGTGTATTCTTGTCCGATCAGCCCACTCTAAGTAGGACATGCCTATAAGGTAAGCCATGATTGCATGAGTAGGCTGGACAGAGAACACTACACTATGAAACGCAGCATCTTGAAGAAACAAGGTATGATTAATCCAATTAAGCCTTATACATTTATTATTACTGTTAACTCAAGGTTGATTCCCATGTTGATTTTGATTATAACCAAATATTGTGTTATTTTGCTAATGCATTTACTTAGTGTGCAGATTAATAAAGTTTATAATTTAAACTTAAAGTTCAATCTTAAGTCTAATACTTGTCAAAGTAAATGTACAACAAGTTCAAGATCAAGTAATGAACTTCAAGAGGTATGCAACGAACCAAACTGAGGATTGACGCCTATTTCTACTTCAAACAAATATTTTAAATTCGAAGAGATTGAAAGTGTTCAAATGAAGCTTTCATCAAGTATGTATAGACTCATTGAAGACTGACTTGTACTGAAGAAAAATTGAAAACTTCATTAGAATATGCAAATATCAGTTGAGGACAATTTATTTGTTGAAGAGATTGAAAATGCTCAAGAGAAGACTTCATCAAGAATGCAAAAAACAAATCTAGATTATGTGATTGAAGTTGCTTGAGAAGAAGATTCATGTTGATTGTCTGATCTCTACATTCTAAGTGAAAAATTCTTCTACAATATAAAGAATCAATGAAGACAATATGTATGAAGAGATTTTATCAAGCTTACAAAAGTCTCATTAAAGTGATTTTAAAGAAGAAAGAAGAATTGCTAGTAAAGAGAAGAAATCGGTAATGAAGCATTGTGAAGCTTTACATAATATAGAAAGCTTGACATTGAAAGAGAATATTCTACAATGAAAAAGGAAGCTTGGCAAACAAAGAAGAAGAAGTGTTCAAAATTGATTGAATGAAGCTCTGACAATTTGAAAATCAAGAAGAGTTGAATAATGATTGATTCGATCCAAAATTGAATAGAAGTCATCTCTGATGAGTTAAAGAGTTTTGATTGATCATCATACCCTAAAGAGAAGATTCCTTGAAGATCTTATACTATTGCTGAGATGAACTGGATCATTGTAAGTCAGAAAACAGTTTTCTGGACAATGAGCGGATTCATGAAAATGAGAAGTCGCCTCGTGGATACAAACGCAAAAGGCTTGAAGACAAAATGATAAATGAGCCGACTCATGAAAATGAAGAGTCTCTTCATGAATACAAAAGCAAAAGCTTGAAGACCAAAATGTGCAAAGAGCCGACTCATGAAAATAAGGAGTCACCTTATGAAGATAGAAGCAAAAAACCTGAAGACCAAATGAGCAAAGAGCCAACTCTTTAATTTAAAAAATCAATTCATGAAACCTAAAGTAAGTTTTCTGCATAAAGAGCGGACTCATGAAATTGAAGAGTCACCTCGTGACTATAGAAGCAAAATGACATGAAGATAGAATGAAAAAAGAGCCGACTCATTGATATGAAGAGTGAACTCATGGAGACAGTGGACAACATCTGGTAAATGCAGAACCAGAAGTGTCGACTCTACAAGCCTGGAGTCGACCCCTGGAATATAACGGTTAGTTTTTCTAACGTTATAACAGACTGGACGTGCATTAAATGAAGCCCAACAACCTCTAACGGATGAAATCAATACAAGGGTTTATATACAAGCTTCCAGCTGCATTTATAATAAGGAAGAGAGACAAGAAACAAGAATTACTGATTGATCAACTGAAATTCCTGAATATTCTTTCAGTCTTCACTTGTGAGCTTTGATTGTATAATCTACTCTTAATAGAGAGTTTGTGAGTTACTTGTGTATTTTATATACTTGTAAGTGAAAGTTTGAGAGTTCTCTTTAGAAAGAAAAACTCTTATAAGTTTGAGTGGAGCTTGAACAAAACCACTTGGTAGCTAAAGAACTTGGGTAGAAGTTCTTGTATAGTGAGCTGAGCACTTGGTCAATCAGCAACCCATTTGTAATTGGAGATTACATAGTGGAAGGAGACTTCAAGGGGGTCTTGGGGTGAGGACGTAGACCACGGTTTGTGGTTGCACCTCGTTAACTTTCTGTGTTCTTTCTTATGCTCTATTTTCTTTTCTTCTTCTAATTACATTGCATTTCATATATATTGATCACTGTTACATTAGTTAGATTAATTTTAATTAATCTTAATTGTTATTAATCTTCGAAAAACCCAATTCACCCCCCCCCCCACTCCTCTCAGGTTACCTTTGGGCCAACAATTACTTCATTTTTGGTTAAGATTGCTAACTTGACCGTCGGAGTGTGATCGGCCCAAAGAGGGTCGACCCATCCTAACTCCTTTATCTTTTATAATAGGGTGAAAACTCACTAATATTGGTTCGAGTGATGGGTCAGGCCTTCCCAGAAATCCCACTTACAATATTATGTTCAAGTTAAGGTATGTACTAATTATGGTATAAAATTTATACTACTATAGTATATATCAAACTTATATTATAATATACATTCACACAAATTTATAAAATTACATATATAGACCTTGTTTGATTAGGAATCACTTTCATTCAAGGTAGCCACTACCACTCGCCTCCTAATCATCCATCACTCATTGAAAATGTATTATGTTTATTTGTTCATTTCATTTGACATTTATGTACAAACATATTTGCTTTTGTTTATGCTTTTAAAAAAATATACATGGCTTGTTTTTGTCTAAAAAAGGAAAAACAACACTGTTACAAAATGCTATTGCATTTCTTAATTTTATAAAAATCATAAAACTAAGTTATTCTCACTCTCCACAACCCACGCAGAGGAAGCCTGGGATCTCCTGCGGCTACCTTCTTCGTCTTCTTCGTGCAAGGCAACTGGTGATGCCCCTGCGACTACTTCCATCGCTAGCTTCGACAGTTCCAGAGTCGTCTGAGATGGTGAATACTCCAATGACGTCAAATTTTTTGTCATTCTCTTCATCATCAGCTGAAATCGAAGGATGATCAATCTAAAACAAACAATGAAAGAAGAGCAAGATCAAGGGACAGTGGTGATGGAGGCGGTGTGCAACATCGTCTCTGAGAAGATTTGATTAATTAATTGAGTGGCTGGAGTTGCGACGACGTGAATTTATTGAGTTACAAAGTCAGTGGTCCAACAATTAGCTAGTAGGTATATATCATTGAAATTTGTCATTTTGTAAACAAATTTTAATGACTAAGGGACCCATACATGGCTAGACGACAAATGGATTCACCGAATAACTTAGCACAAAGGGTAATTCGGTAATTCACTTTCGGAGGAAAATCGAACTATTATTCTCGCTTTTATATAGGTAATAGATATGCGTGCGCTAGGGGTATAGAATTAGCTAAATGGATGAATTTGAGAGTTGTGTTTGAAATTCAATCTTGCTCAAAATATATATAAAATAATATTTTTTATTTTTTGGTTACAAAGAGAGCCAAATCTGCGAAGAAATAAGGGAAGGGGGTTCAAACTTCTGACCATCCTTAGAAAGGCCAAGAACTCTAACCATGTGAACAAGTTCAATTACATATATTTTATTATATTTATGTATTTAAATTCTATATTATTTAACTTTATTTTTTTTTTAAAAAAAATTGTATTATAAATATTTTTAAGTTAAATGAGCACATTTGGAATTTGATTTGGGAGCAGATGAAATTTTTTTTTCTATAGCGTAGGCCGTGTCAAGTTAATTTTTATTTTGTGTGATGGCATTTTTTTTGTTTGATGCGATTATATAGCACTGAAATTGACAATGGAGTGGCAGGTGGCTTTGGTGACTGGTGGCTTTGTGTATACATAATGCCTATATGTATATTCTGGTATATAATTTGTGCTAGAGTGTGGATTGCCGGTGGTGTTGGGTTTGGTTAGTGTAGAGAGAGAAAGTTAGCGGAGGCTAGAGTGTGGGTTGCCTGTGGTGCTGGGTTTGGTTAGTGTAGAGAGAGAAAGTTAGCGGAGGCTAGAGTGTGGGTTGCCTGTGGTGCTGGGTTTGGTTTGCAATTTGCATTTTCAATTAGTTTGTCGCATGTAGTCCTGACACAATTTTCTCACCACTGATTTGATTAAAAATTTGAAGGTAAATGCAAATAGAAAAATTTATATAAAATTTATTATTAGAATAATATTATTGAATAAAAATTATTTATTTTAAAACAAAATATTTATTATGATAAATTTTAATTATAATAATATCATGAGGTAATTATATTTTACCTCTCTGTGATTTGACCTAAAATCAGATGATTCTTGAACTTTAAAAGTTTTAAAAGTGAACAGATGATCCCTTTGTAGTTTTGGACTGAAGTGCAAATGGATGGAAACCGTTAGATTTAACAGAAATTGTTGTGCATAATTACATTTTACTTTTTATAGTTTGAGTTAAAATCAAATGACCCCCTATAGTTTAAAAGTGAATACATGACCGCTTGTAATTTTAAAACATTAAAAAGATAATTTGACTTTGTTTTATGCCAAAAAGATAATGAAAATTTTTAGATTTAACCGAAATTCTATCATAGGAATATTTTAATCATTTTATATTTTCAAATTAGAACATTCAAAAAATGACTTAGTAAAATAAAAAATTAAAAAAACCTCCATAGAACATCAAAAAGACGATTTGGTGAAATAACTAAAAAAAAAAAATTTTTGAAAGACAATACTTTATTTTAGCATAAAATGATCAAATCATCTTTTTAATGTTCTAAGTTAAAGACAAAATAATAAAAATACTCTTATAATATAATTTTCGTTAAATCTAACGGTTTCCATCTATTTGCACTTTAGTCCAAAATCACAGCGGAGTCATCTGTTCACTTTTAAAGTTCAAGAAGGTTATCGGATTTTAGATCAAACTATAAGAGAATAAAGTGTAATTACTTTTAATATCATTGACACATTATTATGCTAAATTTTTTTTAAAAAATATCATTATTCAAATTTAAACTCTAGCGGTTTCTCGCTCAAGGAAACAATATGGAGAGAGAGTGAGAGGTTCATAGGGAGTCCGGCGTTAAAGTTGCGATTATTGTGAAGCTCTTATGATGGTCATCGTCGTTCCCTGTAATTTACAGTGAGTTCAAAGGATCAGTATCAAACTATGAAATCACTCTTTCTCTTCATTTTTGCATGTTTGGAGAATCAAATTTGAAGCAATTGAGCTTGTTCCGAAAACTAATAGTGAAATTTTTCTTAAGGATTCAAATTTTTTTATTGCCTTATCCTCTTCTGGGTTGGAGGGATTTTTGAGTAATGATTCAATTGCAATTATTCAACTTTCATAATTGAAACTTAGAAGCCCCTACAAATTTATTATCAAAATAATATGATTAAATGAGATTTTTATTTTGAGTGTAACAGCGTTTTCCGTAGGAATAAGAAATGGCTGCTTTTCGGGTACCTTGGACGTGTGTCTGTTAATCTGCACATAATTGCTTCATGTATACTGTTCTTTTGCCTTATTTCAGGTTCTTGCGAAACAAGGATTTGCCGCAGCAAATGCGGCAGGAATCGTCGACCAAAATGATTTCGAATAACTTGTAAATATCTCGAGGATAGTTACATTTTATCCTTTTGTAATTTGAATAAAGATTAGATAATTTTTTTGTTGTTTAAAAGTGAACAAATAACTTTCTTATAATTTGAACTTATCAGCAAAATAGATGGAATCATGATAAATTTGATGAAATGACACATATATCCCCATAAAAGACAATCTATTATCTTGAGATAAAGGCACAAAATCGTCTTTTGATGTTTTATTTTGGACAAAAATGAATATTTTGTGGTAATCCCTATCAAATGGTGTCATATGAAGTGTACACACATCAGCAATTTGAGTTTGTGAAATAGTAGAAAGACTTTTAAAAAAATATCCTATCAGATTTTGTCAAGTGGTATTTTTTTTTTAAAGTCTCTCTACTACTCTACAAACTCAGGTTATTAATGTATACATACCCACATGTCATCATTTGATAGGTTACCAACGAGTATTCAGTATTACTTGACAATTAGACTTTTTTTTTCCTTTTATAGTAAAATCCAAATCACAAGGGAATTATATGTTCACTTTTAAATCATAGGATGGTTATCCAATTTTCGCTCAAACCATAAGAAGGTAAAGTAAAATTACCCTAACATAAACACTATCTTGATAGATTCAGAGCATAGTTACCAAACTGGAATGCGAAAGTTGGAAACAAAAGCAGAAAATGTGGTCAAAAAATATAGAGGGAAACCGAAAACAAAAAACAGAAAACGATGAAAAACTTAATAGAAATCTTATTAGAAAATTTTTGCGAAATTCAAGTAGACCTTTAAAAAAATTAGTGAAGACCTTTGAAAAACTTAGTAAAAATCTATATGAATAATTTCATAAATATTTAGTTAAAATTTAAAGAGAAAAAATGTATAAAAATTGATATTTTAAGTTTCCGAAACGTTTTCTCTAAATTTTTCAAGAGTTTCCTTTAAGTATCTCAAAAATTTTCCAAACATTTTTCTTACATTTTTTGAACTTTTTTCTAAAATTTTCAAATAAGTTTTCAAACTGGTATCAAAAATCCTGTCCAAAATAAGTTTCCTAGTAACTATAATTCAAAGCTCTAACAAGTTTATGTGCTTATCGGAAGTGATGCACTTTATATTTTCTTTAATCATCTGTAAAACTACAAATAGCTTTTATATATGAGTTACGATTCTCACATTGACATATATTGTGATATCTTAAGATTACACGAGAATAGAAGTGGTTTTTATGCCAAATATTTCAGTTTTGGTTTGTAGCTTTTCTATGGACGTTTTTCAATTAACATTATTTCTTTACTATTTTATGGGTTTTTATTTTAAAATTTTGTCTTTTTAAATTGAGAGCTAATAAAAAATTAGAAAGCTAAATAAAAAAGCACAAAAAAATAAAATGATTCATATGTCTCAACTATGTTTAGCAGAGAGAATGTGGTGTCACGGTGTGTGCGTAGGCAAAACTAAAGTAATTGTCCATTTTTAACATAAGCTTATCCTAAAATTGATTTTCTCTCAACAGTCACGTGTTTTATGTGATTCATGAACCAGACACTATTGAGAAAGTTCTCGATGTCCACTCGTGTTTGGGTGAGGCTGCGGTGACAACGAGTTTACTCTTTTTGAGCCAGTATTTATGATTCAAATGTAATATTCCGTAACAGATGGAAACTCCTATGCTAACGTTGAAAGGGACTATGTTGATCGCCCCATCTCACTTTTTTGTTTAGCAAAAAAAAAAAAGAAAAATGTTTACCCTAAAGCGTTTGGCCTTTTCCAAATTTTGTAGGGACAGATAAATATAAACATAAAAGTTATGACACTTGCAAATATTTATAAGAGCATTATGGTTTTCATCAAACCAAGCTCTATCAAACGAGAGAGAGAGAGAGAGAGACAAAGAGAGAATGTGTCTGATGTATGTATGCGACGACGAGGAGAGAGAGTTAGGCAGACAGCAAGCCCCCGGGGAATGCCCATCCTGCAGAGGGAAGGTGCAAGCGGTGGATGTTGAGAGCCATTGGAGGTTTTGTTTTCTGCCAATTTGTTGCAAGATCAAGAGGAAGTATTTCTGTACTCTATGTTCCAAACAGCTGGTCTTCATGTATTCATAGATGACCATTACAAGCTCATAACCTAAACGGGTGTAGCTTGAAAATGCCACTGAATGGTATTGCATTTTCTTTTTATGATTTTCTGTCCTTTAATTGATATTGGTGACTTTCATCATCCTCATTGTCATCATCTTTTTTTCATTTAATGGTTGAATAATATTACTTTTCATGTTAATTGTTTAATCATGCTCTGTTCTAAACCATCATCTGTTCAGTGTTTTATACGTTAAATGTTTGAGCAGTTTAAACTACCATTTTTTTTTTCGGACTACCCATAGAAATGGTTACATCATGAAAAACTTAACAGACTGGACACTTATTTTTTTTATAAAGTCTCACAATTACAACCTTACATTAAACTTAACAATCATATATAAATCACAATAGATATTTACCATTGCGGAGAGTCGAACTTAAGACTTCAACAACCAAGGTGTTATAATAAATAACCAAATACTATATGCTAAACCACATGAGTATTGGCAAACTAATAGAACAATAAAACAAATCAAGCTACTCAAACTTAGATCGTATTAAACTCATTAAAGATCGTTCAAGATGCTTAAACACGTTTTAAAGATCGAAAATTTTTTTAACTCAACTCGATAAGATTATATATACTAACCGCTCAAAAGTTAAACAAATTAAACTAAAACAAATTTTTAAGTTAGTTAAACTTATCAAATCTTACAACTTAAATTACCCACTATTAGTCGGATCGTTGACAAAGCAGTTAAGATGGTTGGTTTTGTGTGCTTTTACCGTCAAGAGACCAATTTTGCATCTCATAATCAAATATGATTTAAGGTTGATTAGAACGCCTTGATTCTGTTGCACTTTTTAATTGGTACATACTCTGAAAGATCAAATTTTGCAGCGTTCATGGCGGATCTTTTAATGCAGAGAGAGAGAGAGAGAGAGAGAGAGAGAGAGAGAGGTGTTAATGCAGCCAGGCTGTGGCCAAATGTACAATTTGTCTCTATTGTAAATGCCAGAATTTGAAGGTTCGCTATCTGCCTCTACTGCGTAAGTACAAAAGCTATGACATAAAAGATCACGTATCATAAGCTTTGCGTAGCCTTGGAGTCAGAATCGAACTCATGATTTAAACAAATTGTAATTCAATCGGTTAAAAACGTTATACTAAAAAAATGTATCCAAAATGAATGTACAAATTTAGATTGGGATCCCCTATTTCATTTCTGAAATGGAGTTTTTTTATTCTATTAATGAAAAATCGATATGTCGCTACAACAAAAAAACTAAGAAAAAGATGAAGGCAAATCAACTGTCTACAAAAACAGCAACATTTTATAACAGAAATTATTATTATTTTAAAAAATAACGGCAAATATTCTGGTGGTTTAAGATCCCCAATATCTTCATTCCAACTGAGAAATGGAGATTGACATCCAAATTTAATATACCAATCCAGATTCGATTAGATTATTGCGCAGATATTACAACAACTAAAAGTGGTTCATATTAAATGTCTATCCGGCCTAAAGGACAATAATGTGTTAAGTTTTTTGTTTTTTTTTTTGTTTTCGGTACTTCGAAACAATAATGTCTTAAGTCTTAAGGTACCTCATCTGCTTCTTTTGTATGTCTCTTTTTCTCCCTGTCCATATCATTAATGTGGTAATTTCAAAAATATATGACAAGAAAAGTTTTCTTAATAATGCATTTTCACATTGATGAAAGGGTAGAAAATAAAGCATACTAGAGAGATATATAGGAGAAAATATATCACGTCATTATCTTTACGTGATATAGAGGACAAATGATACATAACCATACAGTATGGTTGTCATCTTGTTTTAGACGAAAAATTTTAAATAGTGACATTCTCTTAAAATATACAATATGAGGAATTACAATGCTTGAAGCTAAATTTTTCGGCATTAAATGTTGAAAAATGGAATATAAATCCTCTCCCTTTCCTAAAGTTTGTTCTTTGTAATTCTCTCGGTATTGCGATCTTGCGTAAGATCTATATATATTGACAGTCTCAATAACTTAGATACACATGTTAAATTTATATATGTATATACATTTATAGACACGTTTTAAGACTTTGGATATCTGATGTTTGTTTTGGTATTAAAGTTTAAATCGATCTATTAATAACCCGCTCATGTACGTGTTTGTTAATTAAGCAGATTTGTACTAAACCATTTAAATCTAAGCTCATTTAATCCTACCCAAACTTGTTTAAATCTGCGCATTTGTCACTCCTTATACTACAAACTGGGGCAAAGAAGAAATTGCAAAAGGACCAGATGAATTTGAAACTCGAGAGCATCGAAGAATCTCTCCGTAATCCCTAGGGAAATGACATATGGGGAGGCACTACTAATGACAAGCTCTCTATCACCTTCATTAATCGGTACAAACATAACTGTGACCTAATCAAGGATTATACACTCCATGGCGGGAAGCTACTGCGCAAGTCAACCCGCCATTTCTTGAAATGGAATACGGACACCTCTTTGTCCAAACTTTCAAATGGTTGTACTATAAGCAATTATGCCTGAGCATAAGAAAGAACTTCTCCAAACTCATCTTGCAAAAGAGATGATCAAGGATGGCCTCAAAATTGGAAAGATCATGGATTCCTATGCAAAACCAAGTGAAAGCCTCATTAATATCTTGAGAAGAGCTGTCCCCAAGAAGCTGGAGAAGAAATGAGGGGAAGAATATGCTATACAGCCTAACCATCCACCCCCCATTACTTCCAGCAATACCCAAAACAAACCATGCAAACTGCTCCTACTGCAATCGCTCCACCCATTCCCATGAACACTCATGCACCTGCTGTCGCAAAGGCGTAACCTGTCGCAAAACAGGCGAAACCGTATGTACACTCACTTAGCTTATAGCCAAACTAAAGCTTACCGAATGCTCTTGGCCTAGAAAAATCTCTCATTGATACTCGCTTGGCCTACTCCCAATCGTCTGCCTCTAAATTTCAATGCAGCATTTAAGTGCGAGTATCGTTCGGGGACCCCTAGTCATGACACAAAAAGTTGTTTCTCTTTAAACCACAAGCTACGGGATTTTGATTAACTCCAAAGTCATCAATACTCAAGAGGTGAACCCACCTCCTACACCAAATGTGAATCTGAGCCCACTACCAAACCATGCAATCAATGTCATTATAGAGGACATGTATGATCCAAACTAACAGGTGATTACTTTGATCATCTTGAGACCCTACAACTAGATTGGGGAGAACCGAAAATTCACCTTGCAGCCGAATTCCAAGATCCAAATGAAGGACAAGAAGTACAACGCAATAAGACTATGCACATCTAGAACAACGCCAAAATCCATCATAAGATGGAGAAGATGAATTACTACACTGGAGCTGGGCTTGGAAAAAAATTGAGGACGGCCCTTTCAGTGTTCGTTCAATATAGCTTTCTGGTGACAGGTTTGGCATTCATGCACGAGCCTTGCATTGGAGACCCGGAGAGGAATGCTCGGGCAAGAGAGGAATTGAGAAATCTAGTCTTCTTGAAACCCCTATTATCCCCAATGGCTGGGGAGAGGAATTTTCTGCGCTTGATCAACCTGAAAATCTAGAACTCCCTCTTGGACTCATTAATCTCACCAAATATGACTATCCAAATCTGTACGCTCCTATGCATGAAGAGTTGGCCCAAAAAACCCCTTCGAATAGGAGGAGGAAATGCTCACGGATCTATTCGAAGATACAATGACTGGGGCTCTTGATGCTCCCTAGGGAAAGCTGTGTAAAGAAAGAAGTCATGATTAGTTCGAAAGTGACTGAAGAAAGAGGAAAAACCATTGAAACCGATTAAGTTATGGGGAGTATCCTGGGCAAAAGAAAAAGCGTCATTTCAAATGACGAATCCATTCTGGTTAAAGTCCACAACTAAACCATCACAGAAGGCTCCACGATATGGTGGACGACTTCTCGATCCGCCCTACAGTACCAATTGAAACTCTCGCCAATTGGAGCGTTGTTGATGGTTTGACACCCGCAAGCCCGTCTGTCAAGTTGCTCAAAAGGGATGTTTCTAAAAAAAATTCAAATTGTGATACCTTGACCTGAACGATGAAATAGCATTTATGATTCAATAAACCATTTCTCTCTGGGAAAAAAAAATGGTGATGCATGATTGGCGGTAGAAACTCCAACTCAAAAGGCCAAATCATGCAAAGGTAAGAAGTTCAAAGCTACGATGGTTTCGAAACAAAGGATATGACGAAGAGGAAACATCTGAGCAATGGAGTCTACCTCTCAAAAGAAAAGAAGCAATCATTTTAACTACCCTTTCCATATTAAGAAAAATTCCCTTTGATAAGCCTTTTCAGACTTGGAACATTATTTTCAAATCCCACTTGGGATCATCCCCCATACTAGGCTAAATGGATCTGTCAATTCAGTCAGTTAACATAAAGGGCAACGAAGGAGTCTTTTACATAAGCCGGGGCAATACCCTCGCAGTAGCATATCCAGCATCAATTTTCATATTGTCAATATATTATGAAGCATTACCAGCTAAGCAATTTCATTTGAAATGAAAAGAAACCATCAATTCTTCTACCTTAATATGCATTCTTTCACAATCCCCACCAAAGCTCACCACCCGCAAGGGGTCAACGTCAAAAATTCAATAGCTTCAAAAATGAAAAAAGAATAGAAAAAAGAAAAAAGAGTGAGAAAGCCAAAAAAAAATTTCTACTCACTCAAAAGATCCCTACTCAAACTGGGGCAAAAGCAAGAACAAAGAAAGCCATATGAACAAAACAGTAAAAAGGTGGTTATGGGTTCTCAAAAACCTTTTACATAAGAAAATTTGTCGGATGTTATTGTTCAGGACTGCAGAATTTTTTACGATTTGATTATAGTGCATATATATAATATCAAAAAATTTGATCTGATTAGCAGAAACTAATCTATGTGATTCAAATCATACCTTCGAAATCTCTCTGGTTTGATCCCGAATAACAGCAGGTATGAATTTCGAAATCCTTCTGCTTTAATCTCAAACAGCAAGCAACAGTAACAAGCACAAATCAACGGCTCAAATCCAACCTTCGGACTTCTGCTGTATCCCTCGTACACGCCTTACTCCAGAGAGAGTGGACTTGCAGCTACTAGAGTTTCTTTCTCTCACAAAAATATGTATATCTCAATTATGAGTAAGTATAACCTTATCTGCTCTTAGAGTGTATATATATAGACGTTGTAGCAGGGACCATAGAATTAGTATGACTAGGGCTTCCTATTCAAATAAAAATTCCTAATCCAAACAGAATTAATTCCTATTTACGTAAATTATAATTTATACCACTAATAAATTATAATTGCACTCACTGTCATACTAAAAATTATATTTCGAGCTTCATATTATTAAATGTTTATTTATCTTTCCACGTTAAGATCACAGGTATCCGTCCATTAAATTAAATCACTGAAAATTAATTTTAATAGACTTATTTAATTCTTTGAGACATTCCACTTAACTTATTTGATATGTCGGATTCATAATCCACCTACAGGGTTTGACACAATCAAAACTTATAAGCTTTCTTAAGGGGGTATCATCAATCCCTAAACCGGATTGTGGATTCCATTAATAATTAATATTCACCATACACGTAATGTTATTGTCCAACTCACTGAGTTTATTGACCCATAAAGAATCTCACTCTTCTATGAATCAAAACAATAAACACTACATGCACGTGTTTATTTATTATATTAAGATTAAGAGCATAAGCGCTCATAATAATTATGATGTATTAATTATTTTATATAATCAATATAAAAACAATTACTTCAACGCTGTCTTGTTCAATACACACAAAGCGTATTAGTGTAAGGAATTTGAATTATATTGTTCTCCACAATCAAGACAGACCTATTAAAATATTATCCTACAGTCCTACTAATGGTGTGTCCAGTTTCATTTACGACTGTGAACTATAAGTTTATATTTCATAAAAACCGATGATTTAACCTTTTGTGTGTCAACCGTACTCTACATACCAAATCATCTACTATATAGAATAAGAGACACACATGCATAATCATTAAATAAATAATACAAGGTAAACATTGCTCACACAGATTCTTGTTAAAATGAAATAACTAAAGTTATTACACAAAGCATGTCTTTTAGCATAAATCCCTAACACCTATCTTGCTTAGCATAATATTTAGCTTAAATGCATGTGATGTGGTGTATGATTACCCTAATCAAAGAGTTTGTTTGGCATATTTTAATAAAAGTATGTCATATGGGGAGTACTTTATTTTTAAGTATAATTAATTAGCCTAATTAATTTCCATGTTAAGCTTAATGTTAATGATGATTAATTATTATAAGTATGTTTAATTAAGCTAATGGTGTGAATTAGTGATATGCGGTGAAGTAAGGAGGTGCTAGGTATGTTTGTGTGTGAAAGCTACCAAAGTGTGTGCATAATGTGTGTCCTTAAGATGTGTGCTTCATTACTAGCGTGTGTGTGTGTGTAACATGTGTGTTTAGATACAACTTGTATCTATTATTGGCATCAAGTCAAGGAAGAGAGAGAAGAAAGGTTCTTGTGTAGTACCTTGTGTTTGGCAAGAGAGAAAGTGTGAAAAGAAGAGAAAAATAAAATAAAATAAAAAAAGAAGAGGGAATTGTGGGGGGAAGTTGTGTATCCATTGTTTGAGGTGAAAAATCTTGAGTTCATACTTGTTTGCATGCATTTTTATTGATTGTTGCATGTAAAAGACTTTTCATGTCTTACAATTGAGAATTAAAGTCTAAGATGTTAGAATTCAAGTGGAAAACCTGGGATTCTTCATGTTGTTCATGATTTAATGTTTTAAAGTCTTGTTTGAGACTTTAGAACTTCATTCTAAGCTTTAAAGAACTTAGAATTGGGTTGGAGTTGTAAGGGAGACCTAAAACTATATTTTGAAAACATCATTCTCAAACCAAGTGGGAAGGGGGCACACTGGTGTGCCTAAAGGGTGCCTAGTGGTGCACTCCTCTGGAGAGGTGCACCAGCAGGGCGCCTAGTCACGCAGTCCTCTACCCAAGGGGCATCAGGGCACGCCAAAAGGGCGCACTGGCGTAGTCGCTTGAGCCGATTTGACTTTTATTTTTCTTTTTATCTTTTTGCATTGCATCGAGAAGGGTTTAACACTTCTTATTAAGTTTTTAATATGTTATTGATGTATCATTTCTTATATTTGTGCATTCTAAAAACACTCATATTCCACCGAATGAGTGAATCAATCTTACTTTATACAGCAGATTGAGGTGGAGGTTTAAGATATTCTTATTCTTGTTGAATTAAATATCTTATTATCAATGTTGGTGTTGATTATTGGATTATGAAGTGACATTATATACAACATATATTGTGTGCATAACTTGCATTGCACTGATGGAGGTTAAGTCGATGCGGAACTAACCTACAGAGTGTCGATGTGGGACATTCTAAATAACATGACAGCCATGAATTGAGCAATGTTATCAAAACATAGCACACATATGTGGTGACATCAGACATTACATCACAAAAAGGCATTGCATTACATAAGACATTTCTCATTGATGATGGTGGATTATTTATTGACGATTGATTTGATGTTTATCTTATATTCGTTCTTTATGAGTTAGATTATCTTAGTGAGTACATTGATATAAAACTCACCCACACAAATTATTTTGCAGGCGAGATGGAAGAGGTCTAATCCACTACTATTAGTGTCAAGTTTGAGAGCTTTGAGGAGCTCTAGTGGTTGAGTCACAGTTTTTGTTTATGTTGTATTTAATGGGAGATCTTTGAAAACCATTTTCGTTTTGTTTATGTATATATGGTAATTGTGAAACGGTTATATATATATATATATATATATATAATGATGTTATTTATTCCTTATATGATTCATATCAATGCGTTTGTTATGAGATATCGTTCACAAGTAGATAACCTGTATGATCCACCCCTCTTGAGATAGCGTTAATAACTATTGATTAGGAATGGGTATAACAAAAAAAAATTGAGCCTTATTTTCCCTTCTTTTATTAACTGACAATCAGGCCTACCCTATGGTCCTAATGAAAACCCTTTCTAATTAAAGAAAAATTGCTAAGGTTGAAAAGCTTCTAATGATAAGCAACTCAGGATACCCTCCAAGACCAGGGTAATCGTTCGCCTAGAATGGGGCAATGATTAATTCCAATGAGAACTTCATTTTCAATTACTTTCTAATATTAGGTTCTTTTCTTGTAAAATTCAATCATGTGTTTATTGTATTTCTTTAAACAATAAGCAAATCGAGTAAGGGCTGGATGAAGATAGTGACTGATAACCTATATTTGCATACAGATGAAACTTTCACATTTATTGGCCAAAATACAGAGTGAAATAAAGTGGTATAACACTTAAATCGGCAAATAATTGATAAAAAAGGGATAATAATCAGTGGCAAAACTGTCATTTCCATAAAGCGTGATTTTGACACGTGTAATAAGCTTAATTCACATGATCTACCCACAACCCCTCTTAAATTTGAAATGGGCCTGTTTTTCAGTTGAATCACACACATCATCCTTACGAGGATAAGATTACAACTCTTTCTCATCTCTTCTTAAAACATGACAATGTTCTGTAAAACTTTAATGGGCAAAATTGCTATTTTCAACTTGTTTTCAATACAAAAATTGTTTTCAATACTCTTTTTTAAGTCTAGTAGTTCAAAAACAATATTTTCCCAAACTAATTTTCAAGGTCAAATGATTCGCGCGTACACAGCATAGCAGTCATTACCATTTTTTTTCCCCGAATGCATCGGTACGAAATACAAGTCATTGCTAGTAATACACAAGGTGGACATTATCCAGATCTTCCCAAACTCAGACTGAGTCCATCTGCAATTTTTCATGCAGCCAGTCGATTATCCAATTCAGAACCTCAAACCATTATTGGAGAAATATAGCTGCTGATACACATCAAAATCAAAATTCCTGCAAACCAAAAGAGATACGTGTACCGCAAAGAAAAATTTTGCATGCTCGAAAATATTTCAACAAACTGAAAAATTTATAGAGTAGGAAAAACCTTCAAATTTAAGGTCAACGGCTACTGTTCGCTCAAACAAAGAACCAAATTCGAATTACTATCATTTCAAAAAGAGTAAGAACAACAAAACTTAGAATGAAATCAGCTACCACAGAAGCCTAGTTCATCCTCCGGATGAGCTCATTGATGTAATCTTCACGGTTCCCAGCATCACCTCCCTCAACATAGTGATTCCTCTTCTTTTTCAGACCACCCAGAGGTGCCTTAAGCTTAAAAGGCCATAGGAAATTGTTTGCCTGCTTGAAATGGGGTCCAACAGTCAAGATTTCATGGACCAGATCTTCGACACAAATTATTCCATACTTGCCCAAAGCCTGTATCATAAGGTTTACAAGTTCAGGAAAAGACAGCCTACGGCAAAAAGCAACAAATTGACCGCAAAACACACATAATGCACTAGAGTCATAATAAACAAACCTGATCAATAATAGAATTGTCAGTCAAAGCAGTTCTCTGCTGCTTTAGCTTCCCATAGCCCCTCTTGTAAATCAATTCTTTAACACTTTTCAGATTTGGATACCTGATAACATTTACCTTCTATATGAATAAACATATTGGATAAGAAAGTGAAATCCGCAGTCTTTAAATTATGACTTGCATGAGAAAGTTGCATACCCATATGTCACATAAGGCTCAACCCTGTGCAACATGTTCATGGTTGCTTTGTTGACTTTCAAGAAGACACCATTAAATATCTGAAACCCAATAAAAACCAAATAAATTATCAAAGATATAGGTAGAAAGAAGCCATATCATTTGTCAATGATTAATAAAATCCTTGACTGGTTAATAGCTTTTGTATCTATTAAGACATCAAACAAAATATTAAAAAAAATTGCAGATTTTCACGAGGCAACCCAACGTACCCAGGCTCCCAGAAGCACATCAATCAGCATTAAACTACACAATGACTATCCAATGAGAGAATATGATTATTTTTTATGGGGAAAAAAAAACAAAAAGAGTATATACATGATTGAACACAAATTATATAACCATCACCAGCATCGGAAAACAAACTAATGTAACTAAAGAAATAATTCTAGCATTCCAAGTTAACTTATAAAAGCAATCACAACTCAATCCCTAGTGTTACCATTTACCCCCAGATGCAAACAAAACAAACCAACTTATCCCCCAGTCATTTGAAAAGACAATTTTACCCTAAACATTTTCTCCTTTTTTCCCTTTTCTTCCTTATCCCCCAATCTGCCATAGCCAGATCTTCTCAAATCTCCATTGCCACCCACCACCACACACCACCTACAGAGCCTCCACTCCCCACTCACCACTGCACACTACCCCCTCAGCCCACGGCCGCACACCAACCTATCACCTCACCAACACTGGAGCACCCCCTCACCCCACGTCACCTCCACCTCTCAACACACTACCAGACACCACCTCCATCATGTCACCCCACCACTGCACACCACCCCTCACCCACAAAACCTGTAGGTCATAGTGATTCCAGAAAATAAGGCATTATTCCATGAGGGAAACAGTTCTGCAAACCCTTAGTAAACTATAATGGGGTAAATGCACAGAAATTGAAATTAAGATGTTGGGTCAACAATGGTTGTCTATAACAATTTTCTTTTTTCCATTTGCAGGCCATCAATGGTTTGTTTATGCAACAATTTTCTTTTGTCCTGCAAACATTTTCCTGATCACCTTTAGATCCTATCTCTGTTCCATCACTACAACAGAGATGCAATTCTCAATTTGGTTGGATGCAACTCCAAAAAGTATAGAGAAAGGATGTAAAATTGTGTTTTAACTAATATGTTTGTGGGGAATACAATTGTAGCTATTTATGAGAAATGTGGGAATGGAGATGCCCAAGAAGCGTTGGGTGAAATCCAGAGATATGGGCGTACAAAGGGGAGAAGAGACCTTAATAAGGTTGGCCAATTTTGTCTTTTCACCAAAATCGTTATGGTCCATCCATTTTTCACAAGCATCCAAAGTACATGGGGGTTATGTGTCCACTTTTTTACCATGAGGGTCATTTAATTTTCCCTCAAACCTCAACGTGGTGAAGTGTAATTAACCCTAAAAAAAATGAAGTTTAATTTAAAGACAAACAAGTAAGACAATATCCACTAAACATTAACCACGCCATTAAACTACTTATTGCTGAAATCTAGAATATTTTAGAGCCCGATTCCTGAAATTTGGGGAGGTGGTGAGCTTCTCTTTTCCAAGTGGGTGCTTATATCTTAACTTCAGGAACCCAGTAAAGGGGGAATGGGATAAGCAGACAATCATCTTGAAGAATTTCATGCATCCAGACCCAAATAAAAGGAAGGTGGAGGTAAACTGACAATCTTACAAGAATAGGCAATTCTAAACTTAATGAGCTAAGATAACAACTAATTCTCACAAGCAGAACACGTAGCAAACCCTTACCTCATGCAGAAATTCCACACTACAAGGTGACAGTCATATCCAGATAACCCAAAATACCGATGCTGCCTCCACTTTGGAGTAACAAATCTATATAGATCCCAATTATCAATCACATCATGCATAGACCCTATCACCCCCTCCCCCAACCACCACCAAAACAAAAACCTCTTTATTCCAAACAAATTTGTGATCTTGACAAGGTGATTGGCACTTACTAACACATCAAAACTGCTCACTTCAAATTATCCAAACCAATCAATAGTTCAAACATCAAAATGCAAAATTAAATACCAAAGATTATGAGAAATGAGAGAATCAATCACAACCACTGCAACACTAGACCCAGAACAAGCCAACTTCAGCACTTCAATATAATATTACAGGTGGGACTGGGTCCCACACACAAGCAAGTTCTCTTTAATTTTACAAGGAATTTTCTGTTGTGTCCTTTTTCTTACATAAAAAGCCTTCTCTCTACTTCACTTTGGTTAGTAATGCTAATGGGAGAGACACAGTGGACTCCTCTTGGCCTGAAATCTGTTGACCACAGAAAGGCCATTCGAGGCCATGAATTGGAAAACCAGCTTCGATTTATCCTTGGCAAGCCCTTCAGTGATGATGGATCGGAGTGGCTGCCAAGGATCTTGTCATGAAAACCTTGGGACCATTTCGGAGACTATTTTTGCATTGGATCGTACCACAACTGATGAGTTTTCTCAAATTCCAGCAAAGACCCGCATGAGTTCATCTTGTTGGGAAGTCCAAAAATTCCTATGAATAGCATGGCATTGGCATTAAAACATCGGAAAGGGTGTTACAAGAAAAATTGATTATACTTTTCTTGTTGATTTATTACCACGATATTTTTCCTAAGATTTTATGCTCATGTTTTGGGGCATTTTAGTCTTCATTTTAGGAAAATATGGGGACAGCTTTTCATAGTATCTACTACTGGTTTCAAGTCTATCATGAACAAGAAGAGAAACTTTGTTCCAAAAAGACACTTTGATCCTAGCATTACAATCAAGACTTCGATTATTTTGGAGCTCATTACTTAATTTGCCAGTGAAACTATAATTTGTTCAAGCTTATAATGAAGAATACCAATACTCATTCACTGAATCTCCTTTATAATTTTATGTATGGAGTTCCTAAAAAATGATTGCAATCTCTCACATGCAAAAAAACAGCAAACATGGACAACAATCACCCAAAGTTAGGTGTCAATAATCTACCACCAATCTATTGATAATACCTTAAATTAACAACTTTAATGTGATTACTCTTTCAACAATTAGAAACATATGACCTGCATTAGATGAATATTTTCAGCCTCGCCGCACTTGGGGGTTAAGGTTGCCCACACTTCTCATAGTCATAGCTTGCACATGCATATGATGATCAGTGCTATGGATTTTCTCGATGTATTGCAATTTCAATTTCAATGAGCGCTACGTGTATTAGTAGCTTTTTCTAACTTTGTTTGAAAAAAAAGCATCTAATTTAGTTTCTTAAGAATTAAGAGAGGAGGCAACTAGTAGTTGTCTAAATGTGAAAACAAAGTAACCATTTTTCTTCTTCTCTTCTTTTTCCTATCTTTCTCCCTCTCCATTTATGCTAAGCCTTTACATTTTCAGTTATAAAGATCCATTCACCTATTGTCTAAACACAAGGGTCAAGTTTAGTTTTCTGATGGAATAAGTGGGGATAAGACTATTCCATGGGGCAAGGCGAGAAGAGTTATCCCATGCCATTTCGTGTTTGGTTTGCAAGGAATTGTATATGGAGATAAAGAGAAGTGACAACACTACCCTGTTGAGATTTGCATTATACTGAGCTACTGAGATTTGGCTCATTGTTTTGAAACCCGGACCATTGAGCGAACCAGAAAAGGGAACTGGTCACGAGTCACTAGTTCAAACATCAGTTCAACCGGAATCAACCCGTGACATCATAATTATATTACAAAATTTTGTTTAAATTTATGTACAATAAATAGTATAGGCTTCAAAACTATTAAAAAAATACTTAAAATCCTAATAAATCAGATATTTCTTATAACATTTTTCTTTATTTCTAAAATAACAAAACATTATAAATATATAAAATAACCATATAATTTGGAATATAAATATAAATTTAAAAATAATAATCTCAATATAAAAGTGATGGATATTTTGGTTTGAAATGAATGAATGACCAAAATAAATATAAAAACTACATCATTTTATACAAGAAAAAAATGACCTCGTTGATAAGTAAGCAAAAATAGGGTTACCTATTCTGATGTATACAAAAAAAAAAAAGAGAGAAATAATTTTAGGTGACCTCACGTGATTGGAAAAGGCTAAGGTTAGAGTTGGAACATTGGCCATTGGATCTACCTAATCCCACCCACAAAGGTCAAACGGGCAAAAAAGTAACAATTTGTTCTTATCAACATTGCAACATATTTTTAGGGCTAATAGAAAGGGCAACCAAACAGTCATATGGAGAGGGAAGTAAAGAAAATGGGTCCACGATGCTCTCAGCACTAAAATTCTGTCAAATTGAGTATGGGATCTATAGCAAAGGTGGGTTTGTGAAATTACCTTCTTGTTGCTCATGACCAGGGTCTCTCTCTCTCTCTTTACAGTTTCTGCATTTTACTTGGTCTAATGATTTGTTTACATGGAGTTGGAGAATAGACAGTGGAGTAGCTGCAGGAAGGGAGGATGAGGGAGGAGTCGAGCTGTCAACGGGAAGGATCTGAAACGGTGGAATAGATCTGAAACTGAGGAAAAAAAAATTTGGCTCATTGTATTATTGTGAACTGGACGGTCCTATCAACCCATGCCCGGTTCGACAGGTTTCACGGTTGAATAGCTGGTTTTTCCAATTTTTACAATCTAAGCCGGTTTTTGAGCTTGTACGGTTTTGGAGGTTTGTCTGGACCAGTACCTGGACCGGTTGAACTGCCGGTCCGGTCCGGTCCGGTTCGGTTTTGAAAACATTGATTTGGCCAACTTCGCCTTTGATCAAAAAATATATTTTTTTCCGCTACATAATATTCACAAAAAGGAGCCAAAAGGAACGACACCTCCGTCTGCAGGTTGTATACAAAATTAGATCCCTTCCTCGAAAAGTAAGATCACTAATAAGTCAATTAAAGTAATAGCATTCACAAAAAATCTCTGATACCCAAAATAAGAAATGCAAAACAAAGTGAGTTTGAGTCTATAACAGACACAAATCTCCTAGAACGTCCTCCGATTGCACACTCTATAAACATTACACACGGAAAATACTCCAAGCCTTCTTTCAACTTTGATTTGTGCAACCTCAATGCCAAGATTTTAATAAGAAAATAACCACCAACCACAGGACTCAATGAACACCAAAGATAGTAAATAATGTCCATAATTGTCACGTCAGCGACGTCACATCAGAATGAATAAAGAGATGATCCACGGACTCCTCCGCCTCTCTGCATGTAAGCATTAGTTTGGAATCAACTTGCCCCTTTTACCTAGATAATCTACCGTAAGAATGGTATCCAAAAGCCATCATCCACATAAAAAAATAATTAAAAAAAAAGAGGCTACATTTGATGGGGCTCGCATGTTCCAAGTGCTACGCCAAGGAAAGGATCTGCTAGAACTCTTGTCCAGGAGATCATAAAGGATGTAACCGAAAAACTCCCATTGTTGCCCTAACATACCATCCAGTCCTCCCTGCGGACAAACTTCACAGCAAAATAGGGCTCCAAAAAAAGAAAAACTCCCCTACATCTTTATATTCCCAATCCTGCAACACCTTTAACAAGAGTGGATCCCAACTGATCTCTGAACCCAAAAATAAAGGTAGTCAGCCACATACATAGCCATGTTCCAAGCAATTGCAAAAAGCTCCAAGAAGGCAACAGACCTATGTTACTTGGAATGTGGATCGTTCTAGTACGTGAAACGGGAATAGGAATGGAAATGGGAACGTGGTACGCCACTTGTTCTAAAATATGGTACGTTAGGGGTAGACTTCTATAAAGTATACTATTAGAATTAAAGTACTTTTAGAAGAATTTTATTTAATAATCATACATTTAATAAAACATGATTTATGTTTTTTCAGATTAATGATCTAAAAACACATTTTAGGAGTATTATGGCCTATTTTCTTACATATTGTTATGCCAAAATTTTATTTTTTCTTTATTTTTATTCATTATAATTGATTTTTTTCCCTCTGTTAGGTAACCTTTAAAGATATAAATAGAAAAAAGGTTTAAGATCGCTTTGGATCACTAGATTCACCGTTTTGACGCTAGAGTATCATGTTTTGGAAAGTCATTCTAAAAACGTAATTCGCTAGGGTAGTAGAGTATTATGATAACATAGCAACAGACAGATGGACACCCTTGCATCATAAATCATGCCAAAATCTAATTTTACTAAAAAAAAGTCTTACCAACCATTTCTAATCCTTTTCCACAAGTTGACCTATAAGAATTTCCAACAGCCCCCTTATTAAAAAGTATTTCTAATACATTATGTATTATATAATATTATAATAGATATAATAGAGGCATGCACTACTTTGTCATTAAGAAGGGGCATCTTCGTAGCTTGCTCGTCATCCAACTCTATGCCACTACCCGAGATAGAGTTACCCTATCAAAAATTTTTCCCACATTTGGTTGGACTGATTGAAAATGAAATAAGGAATAGGGTATTACATCCCCCAATTGGAGGATAACTTTATCTTGGGAGGATAACTCTATCTTGGGTAGCGGGATAGAGTTGAACAAGATAGGATAAAGGTGGGCAAGTTACGAGATGCCCCTCCTTAATGGCAAAGTAGTGCATCAAAATCCATGATATATACAATATATATTCTAATATACGATTATAAATATTATACATTACATAATACATGATAGCTAAATATGGATAATGGCGATAAGGGTTATTTATCATGTTTCCTAGTACAAAATAATTTTAACGCAATTCCCCATTTTAAATTATTTTTATATTATCATATTTTTTGGTCAAAGAGATAGTTGACCAAATCTCATCACTTAGCTATAAGAAAATCTTCCAACAACGATAGCGTTGCCATTTCTCTCATCTCCATAAACAAAACATAGGATGGGATCTCAGCCGTACAAAACATTGAACTAAGTATCTCACATACTATATGATAGGGTAAGACTATCCCATTGATACCTGATACCCCTTATCCCACGGAATAGTCCTATTCCCCTTTATACCATCTAGCAAACAAACATGACCTTAGAGTTAAAAGATTCTATCGTGATGGCAACACTGTTAACCAATAATTTAAAGTACAAATAAAATAACAAGGTTGAACTAGCCCAATCTAATCCAAGATGATTAAAGAAAGCACCACATAAACAATAATTAATATTTATAAGCAAAATGAAAATAAAGTTCAACATCTCAGAAACTGTTCTTGTACTATTTTCATAATTTGTTGTCCTAATTTCACCATTTTTTTGGTAACATTTTCATAATAATGTCACACATCCTAATTATGCTAGTACCAAAAAAAGTTCAGCCCCTAGCACCAAATGGTTTTAAGAACATTTGCCAATATTTGGACATGATCCAGCCTTTCCTCCCCACCCTAAAGATATATATTATGATAGCAAATACCATCAACTAATAAAGAAAATCCTTATATTCTTGAATAGAACCAACATTAAAGTGGCAATTGCCAAACAAGTCAAAATTAAAATATCAACCAGCTAATGCTTGGGTAGTCATGATCTGGGGTTTCCCAAGCAGCCCCAAGTTCATCCTAAAAAAAAAAAAACAAATTCCATGTCCTAACATTTAATAGAAACCAATATTTTATTATTACATTAAATACCATAACTTTCAACGCTAGTCAAATGGACAAAGCAACCAGGTAAAAGAAATGAACTAGTAACAAGATACCAAATTTACTCAAAGCATAAACAGATTTGTGGCCCATTAGGTGGAAACTTTCTATGTAGTCCAGATATACGATATCTAAATCCTGTCTCCTACACACAGTTGCCGGTCAAAGAAACCAATACCTGTCTCAGTCGTAGAAGCTGCAGAATTTTTCTGCTCTTTGGGTCCATTGCATTGATCCTAGACATTTCAAATTTGAAGACCATCAATATCATCATGATCATTATAATTTTTTGAGATAGTATCAAATAAGAAATGTCTTACCCACGGATTCTGATAATGAACAGCAGCTTAGCTTCTGGGTTTACATAAAACCCTCCCTTCAATCTTGCCTCACGCTTCAATCGGACCAACTCCTTTTCCTGAAATACAGAAGTACTAAACAATTAGTATTAAAAAGTATAACTCGAGTTCTCCTAATCCAGAAGAAGATCAGATGAGGAACAAATTCACCAGTACCTGCTCCGCATACTCCCTTGTGTACTGCTTTGCTCTGTTGAAGATCAACTTCCGATTCTCAGCATTCTTCTTCTTTGCAGCTTCAAGCTCTTGCTTCTTTGCAAGAGCCCATTCCTCATTCCTTTTCTGCTTCTTCAACACTGACTCCGGAACCACTGCACCTCCCTTGAATTCTTCACCCATCTCTCTATTAAACAGGAGCCAAAAAAAAAAATTTATAATCGAACAGGAAAATAAGGGGAAAAGACCCTGGACAAATATCTTACAAAGATGCTACATGAATTGCACACTATCCTTAATCATATTCCTTTGTTCAACTTCAGAAATTATTGCATCGCAAATACAGTTTTACCTTCCTTAATGAAAGAATCTCCTACACCCTGTAATATTTTCCAGGAACTATATCAAAAAAATAAAAATAAAAAAACAAAATTTGCAAAGCCTTACCTCACTTCTATAAACCATACAAACAACAAAGACACAGTTTATTGATCAAGCTCACCAGCGAAATAGTCCAATCGCTATCCCACATAAAACTAGAAGATTCACGAACAATAAATCCAGGAAGGGGGACCATGAAGCAAAAATTGTTTTTCAATTTAATTCAGGGGACACGTAGAATTATGATTTGACAAAAGAGCTTGAACCTAAGTCGAATTGGTCAATATACATTACATGTATCAAGAGGGGGAAAACATTGACCTCTGTTTGGTCGCTAGAGAAACAGAAACAGAATGAAAATCAAAACTTGTATCATTTCGTCACATAGTTTATAGTTCCAATAAAACTCTAAGAGGTTAGCGTCCTGTGTTCAGCTTGCCCGAAGTTAGCCTTCCATTGGAGTACAAACAAATGCAGAATTTAACATTCAAATATCTTCTCTTTTCCTTCACTTTCTCAGCAATCAAACAGCCGATCAAAAAATACCGAAACAACCCAATCCAAAGCATCACCTCGTCTCTTCTCGTTTCCTTCACTTTCTCAGCAATCAAACAGCCGATCAAAAAAAAAAAAACCCAAACAAACTAATCCAAAGCATCACCTCAGCAGTCAGCTAACATATCAAGTAGAAAAAAGTACAAATTCATATGAAATTACACACAACCCCAGAATAACCCATATATAAACACACATCCACAAACTATATATACAACAATACATACATATATATGCATCCATATATACATACATTTCCTAGAGAGAGGGAGAGAGAGGACCTTGATAGTGCTTGGACGATACCAAACGCAGTCGGCCGAGGAGGGAAGGTTTCGCGGCTCAACACTCTATACGTATATAAGCAGATGACTGATATTAGGGTTTTGTAGGGTTCGTTTCAGTTAGTGATAGTCATAAGTCATCGACGGTGTATATTTCAATTACTTGTGTGAGGAGAGATCTGAGCCGTTGATGGGTGGGGTTAAACCTAAAGTCCGAATTAACCTCGAGAACTAAGGTTCATTTCTCCCATATTGCCTCGGATAGCCATTATAAATTACGGCTTCTTCATGAGCCAGTGAAAACTCCATTTTGCCCTCCTGGTACTGGCCCTACCTTTTTTTTTTTTTTTAATTGAGTCGAATATTTAACAACTCCTTAAAAAGGAGAAAGTCAAGTGAAGGTTTATAAATACACACACTCAAAGACCCATCCAAACGTGGAACAATCTCTCAGACGGCCTAAGCCTAGACCCCCTGAAGCCCACTGGCTACAGTTGAAAAGAGACGCATGGCGTTGCCATTTTATTTATTTATTTATTTTTAATAGAGCCAAACATTTAGCAACTCTTTAAAAAGGAGGAGTCAAGTGAAGGTTTATAAACAGGTGCGCACACACCCATCTTAATGTGGGACGAGCCTCGTATTGACCCTACTTTACATAATCGTGTTGGTAATTTTTGATGTATGTCCAATTCTGAAAATATGCCAATTCAATTTCAATTAGCAAAAATACATTTCTAAATATGAAATAAGTATGATGGTGACTTGCTAAAAATTCCAACTTCATGCAACAAAATATATACGAGGTATGTTCTTAACTTGCAAATTTAAACAACAATTGGAGTCTAGACTTATTTTTTGGAGTTTTTGAATTTTCTTTGGATTCATAAATGAATTTTTTAAATTAAAAAAAATGATGCACTTTTAAAAAAATTTGAAACTTTTCTAGATTTTTTAAACATAAACTTCACAAAGAAAATTCCTTTTTGAAAAAAATAGAAGTCAAGACAACCAATAACAATGCAAGTATACAAGCTTTTATAAAATTACAAAAAAAAATCATTTTTTTATGCTGAACTCATATTAATTAGTAACTAAATATTAGAGATAGTAAAGTTAAGAATAGTCAATTAAATATGTTTGTAAGATTAGTTTTATCTATCTGCCATAATTAAAACTAAAAGGCCACTGCTTTCTTTCGCTTGTCGAATTACTTATTTGCCCTCAACCAATTATTTAATTCCTATCTCTATCCCACATATGTAAATGGCTAAACACTCGCATTCTTCCTCACCTCATTGTGTTTAATCCGCAACCTTATCTGACAATCCGAATTTGAATTCCCAATTTTCCTCCTGCATTTTTTTTTCTCAAAATTATCGTTACACAATTTTCACACTTGTCTCGTTTATGTCATGCTGACCTTCTATTGACCGTACAACTTCCCAATGTTAGCTTAGCTTTTCGTTGACTTAGAATTTGAAAAATCCAAAATACAACTACTAGATCTTGAATGTATTACAACTTCTGTTCTTGTTCATCGTTAGCAAGAATATTCATAGTTTGAGAGAACATTATTTATAAGTTGTTTAATGAAATGCATATATGAGTTATGCATGCAGTTGATGACCAATTCACAATTTGTTGCAATAGATGGAGCACCTCCTATTTGTAAATTGATAAATTTTGAAAATAAGAGAGAAGTCTACTAATTTTACTTTCAAGAAGTTTTACATGAAAAAGAAAAACCAGTTACCTATTTTCCATTCAAACAAACAAATAGATACTCTGTAGGTGTTCTTTACCAAGCAAGCCAAAACAATTATTTCAATCATTTTTGTCTCAAGACTCTAATATAATTTTATATTTCTTGTTTGAATGATGTAACTATTTTATGACAAGAAGTCAAAAATTCATTACTTTTGGTGTAATTAATATTTATAATTTTATATTTCTTGTTTGAATGATGTAACTATTTTATGATACTCAATATTTTTCAAGTATAATTTATGCAAGTATAATAAATATAAAACAGCATGCTAGCCAAGTCTAACTTAACTACCACATTTTTCTTAACTAGCACTTGCTAAAATTTTAAGTAAATATTTCTAAAATATGATCATTAGACTTAATGGAATGTTAACATAACTATACTTATCATAAGGCACTAATTATTTTGTATAGTCAATATAAAAATAATTATCTCAACACGATCTAATTCAATATATAAAAAGTATACTAGTACAAGCAATTAGAACTATACAGTTTCCCATAGTAAAGACAAACTTGTTAAAATCTTGTGCTATAGTCCTATTGGTGATATATCCAATTCCATCTATGGCTGTAAACGATAAGCTTATAGTCTATAAAAATTGATGATCTAATTTTCCGTATGTAAAATTTACTCTGCATATTAGATCATCTACTATATAAAATAAGATATACACATGCGCAATCATTATATAAATAATGCAAGATAAACATTGCTTACACAGATTCTCATTTAAAATAGAATAATTAAATTATTAATAAATACTAAAATAATTACACAAAGCCTGTCTTTTAGTATAAATCCCTAACAATATATCAAATATCACTAACTTAAAATTTCAAATTAGTTTTAAGTAAAATTTTAGTTTTTAAGTAGTTATATAAATATGTGCACTATTAGATGCACTTAATAGATATTTCGCCTAAATATATCACTTCTGCACTTAATCAATGTATGGCCTTAGCAAGATTTTTAGGAGGAGGAAAACTACTTGGGAATGTTTATATTAAAACTTTAGTTCCCATTCCAATAAGTTAGGAATCATTTTCACAATCAACTTTTAATGTTTATTTTAATATTATATTATTAATTATTATAACTCAACACAAATCATATAATTAGTGTAACATTCAAACATTTGTAACCACTAATTTAAATTTTATGAAAATTTTATCTTTCCATCCCGCGCACAACATGACTTCCATGCTAGTACATACAATGTGAAATATGAATTTGTTTCAAGCATTAGGTGACTCATGCAAAATAAATTAATTTGTCACTTAATTTATCTAAAAATGTAACCAAAAAACAAATGTGTGAAATATAAAAGTATTAACTGGATTTTTTTTTCAAGCCTTGTATCATATGTCATTCGCAATGCTTATGAAATTAGGGTTGAATATAATTTTAACTACGAAATTATTGGATTATCATGGCGAAGGAACATATAAATATGCCATGTGCCACAATAAAATTATAAAATAAAAACTTAAAAATAATCATTTCAAATAAACATGCAAACCTATGAAAATAAGCATACCAATGAACTCTTGTTCGCACAAATCTCTCTCTCTAAAGAAATAAAAAAATTAAATTAAAATCCATACAATGTTTCACACTTACTAAAAATTCATAAAAGAAAACATGAGCAGAAAAATATATAAAATTTATGTAGTGGAGAAAAATTTTCTTCATACAACAATAGAGAATGAAAAGTGGTATTTACGAACGTAGAATAATTGTGCAATAACTTAAAATATATGAAGCTACGGGGTGAAAATTACAAGCAATGCCATGTTGAATGAAACTTGTGTACAGGCCTATTTGGATGTAGGTTATTTAAGTAGTTTTTAAAATAACTTATTTTCATCTTTAGTGGTTTTTTTTTTTTATCAAAATTTAGTTTTTGCGTGTATTATTACAGACTTTTAAGTTATGCATACCCATCATAAAAAGAAAAAGATAAAAATAAGTTATTTAAGTAAGACCTAAAAGAATAACCTCATAATAATAAAAGAAATTTAATTTTTGATTAAAAATTATTAAAATAGTAGAAAAAAAAAACTATTCCATAAGCTGCTTAAAGAAGTTATATCCAAACAGATAGTAAAAAGTTTCATTTGAACAGTAAAAAAGTTTTTAAAAAATTCGAAAGGTATACCAATTGTGTATTGGCCGAAGCACATTCTTCATTTTCCTTTTGTTGATTGAAGTGAGAAGTTTATTGAGACATTATTCTAATTATATACTTTTCATTGGAAAATAAAGAGAGAGCTAGGGTGTAAAATGTGGGAGAAAGGAAGTAAAATGGCATGAAACATGGGATTAATATTTCTTATATCATAATATATTAAAAGGGAAGTTTATATTTATAAAATTAATTAAAATGTCTATACTAGATATTATACCAATTAGTTAGAACGCCTATCAAGATGAAGGTTTCAATCCATTTTTCTTAAAAATTAAATTTTTTTAACGGCATAAAATACATTTATCATACTATTATTTGTTCTTTTTAACTTTTTTATTTCTAAACTTAATAAATACTACTTTTTTTTGTCATGATAGGATTTTCAAATTTTCTCTAATTATGTTTCTTCTGAAAAATCTTTATCACAAATTAAATAGGAATTTCATGTATTATGCTATTATTAGCACTTTATCATATACAAGTATAGAGTTTTTGGCCATAATAACACTATTTTTAAAACTAATTCCCAGTATAACACTCTCATGAAATTAATTCCCAATCTAATGCTATTTGTGTTACATAGGCTATTATAATAAGAAGTATTGTCACGTTAACTTTCCATTTCTCTCTCTCTCTCTCTCTCTCTCTCTCAACAAATGATTCAAAACCCAGTCAATCCCTCACTAAATTTTCATCCTTGCTCCACATTTGTCCTACCAATGTAATGTATCTTCTTGCATATGAGTTTTTGAAGAACTATTATTGGTTTTATTATTCAACTTTGTGGAGCAAAAATAGGGAGCATAATGTGTTCTATTGAGGTTTGAATTATAGAATTTACGAACAATTTAGAATGAGTAACACAAAAAATGAAAAAAAGAACTAGCAAAAAGTAAATCCACAAAACAAAATTAAGCACTTAGGAATGATAGATAATCCGTAGATGGTGAGGTGTAACAAAAAAGGTTTGACCCTTAAATTCGAAAAACAAAAAATAAAGATAAAGATTTTTTTTTCCACTATGATTTCTACAATTGGCAAAGAAAGTGATTTATTTTACAGTTATTAAAATCGTATGATCACCACTACTATGAGGTCCTTTCGACAGAAAACATTTACATTCAGAAATTTTTTTCAGAGAAACTAAGAAAATCACTACAGTGATCAAAGAAAAACTAACGAGCCCAACCATAGTGTTTGTTAATGTATAAGGATGTTGGGAAGGTTTATAGCAAACACTGATTAAATTTGGTGGTTTGGTAATTTTCGATGGTAGTTAAATTGATGTGCAATTTGCATAGAGAAAATGGTAGCAGCTGATAATGGTGGGTAAGCGGGTGGCCATGTTGTGGTGAATAGTTTTATAGCTTTTGCTTTTCCTTGGATGAAGATGGAAATAGAGTAAAAGGAACAATGGTGGTCTCTTTCAGACGCTGTTGCTATTGTGGATGCTTGAGTGAGAGAAACAATATTCAGAGAGAGAAACAAAGAAGTAAAGAAAATAAATAATTGGGTTTTAGGTATTTTGGAAAAAATTCAACCAAAAAAAAAAAAAACCAAAACAAAGAAAACAAAGAAGTCTAAAATTTAAGCACTTTCCTAAAATAAGAGTCGATGTTGAAGGAAAAGTATTAAGATGGGAATTATTTATGAAAAAGTGTTAGATTGGGAATTTTTTTTTTTTGAGATAGTGTTATTTTGGCCAAAAACTCACAAGATATAAGTGCTATACTGTTATTAGTTCTTTCTAAAAACAAATTCTTATTCCTTCTAAATTTTTATAAATTCTATCCATTTGTTGATATGATGAGTTTTTCAAATTTCCTTTAATTATACTCCTTCTGAAGAATATTTAATTAAGCATATAATATATACATGCTATAGCAATTGCTTAGGACTTTATGAGGTATTTAAGTTCAAAATTTTAATAAAATTTTCTCAAATTTTTTATTTTTCATAAACATAAAGTACGTGTATCATACTATTAGTCGTTCTTTTTTTGTTTTGTTTATTTCTTCTAAATTAATAAATATTATCCATTTATTGTTATGGTAAGATTTTCAAATTTCTTTTTATATTTCTTCCAAATAATCTTTGATAACCATAAATTAGGTTTTAAATTTCTAAAATGAAAAGAACATGTATCATTAAGTTATTATCACTTTTGTCATATACAAGATACATGTTTCATACTATTATTGATTCCATACTCTATCCATTGATTGATATGATAAGGTTTCCAAATTTTCTTTAATTATGCTTCTTGTAAAGATTCTTTAACGATGCACAAATTATGTTTAACTCTGTAAAATAATTGTCATGAAATTATCAACACTTTTTCATTTTTTATCATCTCAATTGACACCTCTCAAAAAAACATTACGAGAAAAATAATATAAATCAATATTTTGAATAATAATAAAATCAATAGAAATGTGATGAAATTATTTGTTCTTTTAATCTTTCTTTTTTAAAAATAAAATTTATCAAATTATTTATAGTTTACATCTTTTAATATTTTATTTATAAAATATTATGATCGAAGGTATTTAAAAATATTTTAGTTTTATAGTCATTAAATATTTTAGTTTTATAGTCATTATCCTCTAAGTACAACAATATTTTTTAAATACCTTGGATCATAATAGCTTTTTACATATGACTAAGCAAAACTTTTAAATTACATAAATGTTGTTCTACTTAGAGGATAATGTTTCCACCATGTTTTTTCTCTCAAGACTAATATAAGTTCATGTTACTTAGTAAGCTTGAATGATGAATGATATAACTATTTTGTGATGAGATTGATTTCATGATAAAAATTCAATGATTTCGGCTTGATCAATATTTTCAAGTATAGTTTACGCAAAGTTTCATAATTTATGCAATCATAATGAATACAAAACTAGCATGTTAATTGACACTAACTATGGATAATTGTGAGTCAACACTCAAGTTGTAGATAATTATTGCTACAATTTAAATACTTAATTTTAAAAATAATAACTTAAGATAAAAATTTTCACTAAGATAAATTTGAAAATCAAGCTTCCCCGTGTATATTATGTATTTGGTGATAAATCAATTCTAACTTCAAAGTCAAATTCTTTTTAAGTAAAATGCAGAATGTGTGTGTGTAATATTAAATGCAAGTAATAAATAACTCACTTAAATATGTGAGTCAATATAGCCCCTTAGCAAAATTTTCGAGAGGAAAAAACCAAAGAAAGTTTGCTTTGGAACGTCTACATTAAAACTTTATTTTTGTTTTGCGAGTTAGGAATTTTTTTAAAATCAACTTTTAAGATATTTTCAAGACTACATTGATTATTATAATTCAATATGAATCATATAATTAGTGCAAGTTTCAAAACATACACTATCGATAACATATTTTTCTAATACAATTTTATTTTTAGTATCTATTATTTTTATCATGTGCTAATATTAGAAGTAAGATATTATATATGAGTCTTGGTCACATGAAGACGCGCTCCTCGTTACTATGACGAGAGCACTCCGTCTCGGTCTCCCAGCCACACATTTTGTGGTATTTTTGAAACTAATACGTGACTTTTTGGAGCCACCATATTAAATCGCTTAAGCCAAGCCCTTATTCCTTGGTGCACGTGTGCTACACTATTCAATAGACGAAACCTAGCTAGCTGAACTTATTGACTTATCTTTTCTTTTCTTGTTTTTGTTTTGGTACAAGCATTGTCTTTTCAACAGTTCATTTCTTCTTCACTTTTTGTTGCTTTTTTTGTTTTTATTTTTATTTCGTTCTCATGCTCTTCCTTACTCCATAAAAATCGAAGAATGATGACAATTGATGTTTTAAAATTTGTTGCAAAGTCGAGTAGAACCTTTAGAACTGTAAAATATATCCAAATAAAGCCAATATCCTCAAAGCCATAACCTATTTTGAACAATTAGACTATAAATTATACATACTATATGCTACAATTTTGGAGTAAACATGGCACAAAATGTGTGAGAAATGACGGAAAATAATATGGAAGTAAATTTAGTGATGTAATAATAGTGCTTTTATAACAGCAAGGTTATATATAAGATTGCTGATCCTTTAGAATATGTTGAATTACGATTTTTTTTATCTTAAAATAGAATAAAATACCAATTTTGAACATGTGAATGTAGGGCATAGGGTGATGATCATAGAAGGTCAATTTCCAAGGCCCATTTTTAATGGTAGCTTTGCAAACACTTCTCTCTTGATCAAATGTTAAACACCATGTGGGACTAGAGGTGGATATGAGTCTAATAGCCCACCGTTCAAGTTTACTCATCATTTATAAAGTTTGTAAATATTTTTTATGTTGGATTAGTTTAATGGGCGGGTTTAAAAATTAATTTTGAAGCCTTGCCTGGCCCTACATATATATGAAATAATATATTTTTGTATTTTAATACATTTATGTATTTAAATTTCATATTATCTAATGTTATTTTTGAAGTATTAAAAATATTTTTAGATTAAATAAGCAGGCTTAGATGAGTTTGAGAATAATAATTTTTATTTTGGACAAGTTTGAGATTTAATTTTTGAGACCCGATGAGATATTTTTTTAGTGTAGACCTAGTTCGACCAATGTCCACCCTATGTGAAACAGACTATTAATTGGACTTGTTTGCTTGTTTGTTTGTTTTTGTTTAAGTTTTGGAGTCTGCGACCTTGAACTTGTAGTTATACATATCAAAATGAGCCCAATACGTAATGGGGCTACGCAATTGAGATAGGTACAAATGTAAGTCCACATTTATTCTGGAATAGTATAAATGTATTGTTAGAAATTTATACTAAAAGACATATTTTGTGTAATGACTTTAATATTTATTAATAAACTAGTTATTCCATTTTAATGAGAATCTGTGTGAGTAATGTTTGCATTGTGTTATTTATTTAATGATTATGCATGTGTGTCTCTTATTTTATATGATAGATGATTTGATGTGTAGAGTATAGCTTATACACAGAAGATTAGATCATCGATTCTTATGGAATATAAGTTTATTGTTCACAGTTTTAGATGGAACTGGACACATCATCAGTAGAACTGTAGTACAAGATTTTAACAGGTCTGTCTTGACTATAGGGGACGGTATAGTTCCAACTCCTTGCACTAGTACACTTTGTGTGTATTGAATAGAACCGTGTTAAGGTAATTGTTTTTATACTCACTATATAAAATAATCAATGCCTTATGATTATTATGAGTGCTTATACTCTTAATCTTAAAATAATAAATGAGCACGTGCATGTAGTGTTTATTGTTTTGATTGGCAAAAGAGTGAGATTATTTGTGGATCAATAAACTTAGTGAGTTGGACAATAACATCACGTGTATGGTGAATATTAATTATTGATGGAATTTATGTTCCCGTATAAGAATTGATGATACTTCCTTGAGGAAGCTTATAAGTTTTGATTATGTCAAACTTTGCAGGTGGATTATGAATCCGACATATCAAATAAGTTAACTGGAAGGTTTCAAGGAATTAAATAAGTCTATTAAATTTAATTGTCAATAATTTAATTTAATAGACAGGTATCTGTAATCTTAGCGTGGGAAGATAAATAAATATTTAATAATATGGAGTTCAAAATATAATTCTTAGTATAATAGTAAGTGCAATTATAATTCATTAGTAGTATAAATTATAATTGACATAAATAAGGATCAATTGTGGTTGGATTAAGAATCCTTATTTGCGTAGGAAGCTCTAGTTATACTAATCCTATAGTTCTTGTTGTAGCCTCTATATATACGCACTCTAAGAGCTGCTAAGGATACACTTTTTGCTCATAATTGAGAGATACAAATTTTTGTGAGGAAGAGAAATCCTAGCAGCGGTGAGCCCACTCTCTCTAGAATAAGGTGTATACGAGGGATACAGCAGAAGTCTGAAAGTTGAGTTCGAGCAGTTGATTCATGCTTGTTGCTGATACTTGTTATTCGAGATCAAACCATAGAAATCTTGAGGGTATGATTATAATCACGTAGATTAAGCTATACTAATAAGATTAAAATTTTTGATAGTATGTATATGCACTTTAGTCAGGTCGTGAGAAATTTCGCAACCTCTAACAATAATGATCTCAATTACAAGCTTGAAAACTCGAGAATCCTGTAGTCTCGTAACTGAACTGCGCTATTGCAATTCAACTTTCAACCCAAACAAAAATTAAAAAAAAGGTTCATTTCTTATTTTTGTTTTGGTACAGGCATTGTCTTTTCAACAGTTCATTTCTTCTTCACTTTTTGTTGCTTTTTTGTTTTTATTTTTATTTTTACTTGGCTCTCATGCTCTTCCTTACTCCATAAAAATCGAAGAATGATGACAATTGATGTTTTACAATTTGTGGTGGTTGGTTGCAAAGTCCAGTAGAACCTTTGGAACGGTAAAATATATCCAAGTAAAGCCAATATCCTCAAAGCAATAACCTATTTTTAGCAATTAGACTACAAACTATATATACATACTATATGCTACAATTTTGCAGTAAACATGGCACAAAATGTGTGAGAAATAATGAAAAATAATATGGACGTAAATTTAGTGATGTAATAGTAGTGCTTTTACAACAGCAAAGTTATATATAAGATTGACGATCCTTTAGAATATATTGAACTATGATTTTTTTATCCTAAAATAGAATAAAATATTTAATCAGTTTAATGAAAATTCCATAATGACGACAATATTTTGACAAAATAATTACATTGAGTAAGGCAAAATCATAGGCTCATGAACGAAAAGAATTTCCCTATTTGGTTTTAAATTCATAAGTTTTGTGTACTTGAAAATAGAAGTAAACATTTTAATGAGTTTAAATAAAATTTCCTGATAATTAAAGAAAGTAATTAAAAGAAAGAATCAAAGAGAAAGTGCAAGTCAAGGAAAGATTATTAGATTCTAAACAAATACGAAATTACGAACTAGTTGAATTATTTAATATGGACCAATGACATTGCCAGAACATATCATTACACTTGGGAAAATTAACTACAAATTTACAAGTTTTATTTTTCAATTAGTAGTATCATTAAAATGTAATGTTAATGCTTTAAAATATTAAAAAATAAGAAAAAAGAGCTGAATATTTCAAGGACTTCATAATCAAATGCAATAATATATGGTATAATTGCACACCTTCTTGTCGTACATCATTACATATTATCTCATACAATAATAATGATCAGGGTCAAAACATCAACCAAGGACAAAACCCATGTGGCCATGATTTGGACTTGGTTTGCCAAACTTCTCCAATTTTGAACATGTGAATCTAGGTCATAGAGTGATGATCATATTAGATTAATTTCCAAGGCCCATTTTTAATGCTAGCTTTACAAAAACTTATCTCTTGATTAAATGTTAAACATCATGTTGGACTAGAGGTGGACTTGAGCTCGATAGCCCACTTGGCCCGCCCAAAATTTATAGAGCTTGTAAATGGTTTTAGGTTTGATTAATGTAATGAACGACTTTAAAAATTGAATTTGAAGCCTGGCCCAGCCCCACATACATATGAACTAAAATATTTTAATATATTTATGTATTTAAACTTCATATTATCTAATGTTATTTTTAAAGAAAAAACATATATTAAAAATATTTTTAGGTTAGGGCGGGCTTGGACGGGTTTGAGAATTATAATTTTTATTTTGGGAGGGTTTGAGATTTAATTTTAGGCTCAATAATATATTGTTTTAGTATAGGTTTGGTCTAATCAATGTTCACCCCTATTTGGGACAAGAAAAATAGTCCAGTAGTTAGGTAGTACTGGATACTCGGTAGTAATTCCTATCAAATAATAACGCATAGTTTGTGAATACATTAACAACCTAAATTTGTGGTGTAGTGGAGAGACTATTAAACAAATACCCTATCAGATTTTGCCATGTAGTATTTTTTTCTTAAAAGTCTCTTCACTATATCACAAATTTAGATTGGTGTTGTATTCACATACTATATGTCACTTTTTAATAGGGATTACTACTGAATACTCAGTACTATTTAATCACTAAATTTTTTTTCGTGGGACAGACTATTGGTTGGACTTGTTGGTTGGTTTGTTTGTTTATTTGTTTTTGTTTAAGTTTTTGGGTCTGCTACCTTGAATTTGAAGTTATATATATCAATATGAGCCCAATACATAACGGGGCTATACAATTGGGTTATGTCCAAATGTAAGTCCACATTTTTTCTGGAATAGTATGAATGTACGATGATCTCAATTACAGGCTTGGAACCCCTAGAATCCTGCAGACTGCGCTATTGCAATTCAAGTGTCAACCCAAAAAAAAAAAAGGTTGAAATTGAGTTGGTTTTCCTTATTGATTTTATAAATAAGGTTGTCATTTCCAAACTAGTAGTCCTTAATTTTAGCTTGTTATTAGCGTTGTTCTCAGATACTTCCATGTCATAAAACCAAGTATCAAGCATGTACAGAAAGAAAAAAGCATTTCAAGCATGTCATAAAACCAAGTATCAAGCATGTCATAAAAATTGTATCCATTCAATTTTTTAGTTTATCGAAAGAAAAATGCATTTTTTTCTTAAAAATTTGTACAGAAAATCTCACAAGAATGATGTAATAATGGCATTCCTATAATTAAAAGACATCATGAAGAGTGTTATGTTTTAAAGTAAAAGACTCTTATTCAACCACATTATTTTGTAAATAAAAAATTTGTATTAATTTCTAGTAGTATAACATCACTGTATTAAAATACCGAGCAATCTTTTTAATATTTAACTAGCCACTATTAAGTCTTTGTGTTATTTTCCCTGGTTTGTTCTTAGATGGTGTTTATGAATGATGATCACTTCTCTTCTTCCTTGATATCAAATACTTTTTTCGTGCTTGGATACACAACTAGCATATTTGGCTGTCCTGTGAAAATAGATCTTACTCCTTTTAATATATGTGACTTTAATCTAAAAGTGACATGGTTTAATTAATTGTTGTCTAATAACATTAAATAATAGTACATTTTATCTTATATAGCCTACTGACTTAGTCTATTTCATTAGGTAATCTTAAGTTGTGTTTGAAAATTGAATTTATCAAGAAAAAAGTAAAGAAAAAAGAAAATGTGATGGACAAATAAAGGTTGTGTTTTCACAAAATTGTTTGATGATTATCTATCCAACGATAAACTTATCATTTTCATGAAATGATATCATTTGAGATTTTGTTAGTAATTGTTCAAAACACTTAAAAGCAAAATTCTCTTGCTTTTCTCCAACAAGCACAGTTGTCCCTTGCCTTTAATTTATTCAAGCGAAATTGAAATGCCGGCTCTTCTTTTAATCTTCAAGTTGCTTTTCGCGCAAGTGATAGTTGAAGCGCAAAATCAGATCTGAAATCTTTTGATTAATTAAGAAATGAAGATGAAAAACAAAATGCACCTTCGCTTTATTTTTTGTTTTCTCCTATTAAAAGGTCGGTTCTGGAAGGGGGATGCAAAAAATTTTCAATTGTTTACATGCTTAGACATCTCTAAGCATTCATAAAGAACAATCGACTCAAGTTTTAAGGGTAATTAGCTGTGCACATGCAACGGATATAATTTAGCGAAGACATTTATGTAACCCTTATTTCACTGTAAAGCTGATTCTCTAATAACGAGTACTTTTTTAGTTAATAATCCATATTCACTAATAATTTTTTGAGAAACCAATATTTTTGTATTTGAAAATCAATATTGTTTAATAGTGGATAATTAATGATTTTTGAAAGAGATACCTTAAAATGTTAATTACTACAACAAAAAGATTCTACACATGGCATTAGGAATGGCAATAGGACGGGTTTGGATCGGGGGACCCTTTATTTCATTCCTGCCCTACCCTGCTCCGTCATGGTAACCCCTTCGCCCGACCCTGCCCCGCCTCACCCCGCTTAACTCCTCCCCAATACCCGCCCCATCCCCATCCCCGTCCCCGTCCCCGTCCCCATCCCCTTTCCCTTTATGTTAGTAATTTTTTTACGCACATCATTGGTAAAGCAAAGATCAAAATTACGTAAATAAAAAAAAATCACACTATTTATATTCTAATACAATATTATATATAAAAAATAAATATATACAAATATATATACATGCATGAACGGGCTGTGTTATTGCACATCCTGACTTGACCCCGATTAATATTACCCCATACCTCGTCTCATTAAGGACGGAACATGGCGGGAATCTGAGATGTGAAGTTGTTTTGCTATCTCTACCCAACATATCCAGATGTACGATTTAAAATTTTTTAATAATATTAATTGCCTATAAAAAAAACTACAAAAAATCAAATGTTTGTTGAAAAAACGCTCATAAAAGAGTTTAAAACACATAAGAGCTTAATCTTCTTGTTATATAATTAATTTCACCATCCTTTTCTAGTTATTTTTCACTTGTCAAAACTTTTCATTGTATCTCCTATCATTGAACAACTTGTTTTCACTAAAATTGTAAATCATTCCAGAATTCAAGATTAGCAGTGCAAAAAAATATGTATATAATTGAGAATCTAGTCCCACAAATATTTTAGTCAAATCTGGAGATATGGTTGAACACTCCTCTTTTTCTTCATCCGTTCATGTGAAACAAATAAAGGTCATGCTAATTATATAATTAAAAAATTTATACAAAAATTTTATATAAAATAATATAATTAAATGAGAAACTTTTATTTTAAAATAAAATATTAATCAAAATAATTTTTAATTACAAAAATATAATCATTACATCATTATAATAAAATACTTTGTACAAATTTTTTAAAAAATAACATTAGCTAACAATAAATAATGTGGACCTTACTGCATGTAGGTTTAGGAAAAAAAGGATGAGAATCTCACGTGGAACATTTAATACATGGAGACTCTAGATGGCTGGGTGGGGCCATGTCCTACATCGACTAGGGAAAGTTACTAAGCTTTTAGTAAAAGCAATGCTATACAAATAATAAATTTTTACTATCAAAATTGAGATAGAATTTAAATAAACCCGCCTTATATATACTTGACCCGTTGCCATGCCTCAAGTGGATGCATGCCTCGTTAACTGAGATTGACAAACTACTAGCAGCAGACGCCGTTCAACAAGCACAATTGACATTTTTCAACATCTTGTAGATGGTTGTGCGCCACGTCCTACACCCACTCGGAAAAGTTGCTAAGCTTTTCGTAAAACACACGTCCACAGATTGATGGGGACTAATGACAAAATATTTTGGTGGACGGTGTAAAGTAGCTTTTATCTTTCCAAAAGGAAAATATATTTCCAGTGTGCTGGTCTTGTTCCACCACCCTTTCTTTCAATGGCAGACAAAAGGGCACTGGCCGGCTGCCTCTTTAAACCTCTCAAAATTTTATTTTCTCTCTATGATTAATTTATTTGATATTTAAAATAAAATATAGTGTATTAATGTCAAAAGATTACAAAATTTTATAGTGACAATCAATAAAAATCTTGTGCGAGAGAATCATGCACGTGAGAGAGAGAGAGAGAGGAGTGTGAAAGCAAACATTAAAGGTGTGGAAATAACATTTTAACTAATAATAATAACAAAAATTACAAAAATAAAGAATAAATTACACCTTATAATTTACCCATCTGTTACTTTGGTCATCGTCTTTCTAACTTGAACCATTAACTCTTAACTTGGGGACTTCTTTGATTTACATAATAGTCCGAATTTCAAAACATTTTTTCATAACATTTCGTCCTATTTTACAGGACACATGAGTTGAACTGGAGGAGTCAAAGTGGCTCAAATGTTGAATCACACGAGCCACAATGATGATAATTGATGGTCTCTAGTTAACGAGAGAGACCAAATAGAGAAAAAAAAAAAAGAAAAAGGAAAATGCTTGTGCAATGCATTGCTTTTGTATTGGGGGTCATAAGAGGATGGTCTCTGTTAAAGAGAGAGAGAGAGAGTAAATAGAGAAAAAAAAAATGAAGGAAAATGGCTTGTGCAATGCATTGCTTTTATCTTCGGGTTGTAAGAGGAATTTCATCCATTTAAACTATTAATTAATAGGTTATGCATATGTATACGGGTAAAACACTAGAACCTAACTCCATTTTCCTCTTCATTTTTACGTTCTCTCTCCAAACCGGAAAAAGTCCCGTAGTTAAGTCTAATCTCATACTTATGCATATCAAATTTTAATATGTATTATTTATCACATTAAAAGTCTTTTTATTAGTTAAGAATTTATGTTATTAATGTAATAACATATTTTATATTTTAATTTAATAAATAAATACTGAACAGTTAATACTACACAATCATAATAAATAAATAAGCACTGAGCCGTTAGTACTACATGATCATTGAAATTTTCCCTCTAAATCGATACAAGCATCGGGCACAACCTTTCTTCACATTCACTACCACCTACTTTATTCTCAAGTCATCACTACCTTCTTTTCTTCATTTTTTTTAGGTCATTATTCTTTGTGTCGCCCAACACCATTACCCATCATGCAATCAATGGTGAAGCCAATCACACTAGTAATACGCAATTTTAGAATGAAAAGTTATTGCGGAAAAAAATCATAGGACCAATCCATCGGTCCAAACCAATTAAGTACTATATTCAATGGAAAGTTAGCAAGTTATGAAAAGACCCTAAATTTGATTCCGTAATACACAGATTTATTTTAATTTTAGTGAGGGTGCGAATGACCAATTTTAATTAACAAATATTAACCTAATAATTATATGTATATCATAAATCTCATGCAGGCATAATAAAATTAATCACACACAGAGATGAGATTTTTGCTTTAAAAACCAAATGCGAGAAAAAATTACGTGAACCAACTCCTTTGGTCCAAGCGAGCCAAGCACTATATATGAACAGTTTATACAAGTTACACTTACAGCCAAACACCGAACTCTACGGATGCCTTTCGAATCGCCACAAATTACGGTTTAAGTTAACTTGCTTAACTCCTCGATTTTTTGTTCTTCCCCAGTTGCTTGACTCTAGCATCGAATCACCATGATGCTTTTTGTTGCCTTCAGAATCCACCAAGAAGATCTTTTATTAAGCTCTTCAATGGTGGAAGGTTATGTATTTTTCTTTGTAGAAACATTGGAGAGTTCGTATCCACCAATACATCTCTCTCTAATCTTTATAGCCCATCAATATCTATCTCTTTGATAGGTATCTCCCTCTTTATGAACTCTTTATTCTCCACTTACTATGTCTAAATACATATCTAAATCATATAGGAAAGATCTTCTTAAGAGTCATCTATATACCAAACTTTCTAGTCAGCTCAGCTAAAAAAGATTCGTAGGTCTTCATGCATGGCTAGTACCATGTTAAAATTGGCTAGTGTCAATTTCTGCTAGTGCCATTGATCTTGCCATACGTCTTGCCAACTTTTGCAAACTATCTAGAATCTACTTGTGAGCAAGGCAAGTGCCAATCATCTTGTCATCTATCTTGCCATTATTTTGCAACTCATGGAATCCATTTTATCCAACATGGCAAGAGCCATTTCAAAGTTAGCTAGAATCATTTGTGTTGTTTTGCCAGAAATCAATCTCTGAGTTCTGAAAATCATATGCAATGAGTTCATTTTCATCATTGAATCTAATGTGACCTTGTTGACCCAAAAGGCAGTCCAAGAGGGGGGGTGAATTGAATTTTTTAAAAATTAAAGCAATTAAGGTTAATTAAAATTGATCTAATCAATGGAACAATAATTCAAGATATATACAATGCAATGTAAGTAGTAATAAAATGAAAACAGAGCACAAGAGAGCACACCAAGAATTACTGAGGTTTAACCACAACTTGTGATCTACGTCCTCACCCCAAAATTCCCTTGAAGTCTTTTTTCACTATGCAATCTCCAATTACCAAGTAGATGCTGATTTCCAAAGTGCTCAGCTCACTTTTACACAAGAACTTCTTTCCAAGTTCTTCCAACCACCAAGTGGTTTTGTCCAAAATCCACTTCAATTTACAAGTGTTTTTCTTTTATAAGAGAACACTTCAACTCTAACTTACAAGTATATGAAAGATATACAAATAAAATATAAACTCTCTATGAAGAGTAGATAGGAATTGAATAGCTCATTAAATGTCAACTTGAAGACAAAGAGAATTTTCAGCTCAATCAAATAGTGAATGTTGTATCTCTTGTCCATAGATGTATTTGGAGGCTTGTATAAGGCCTTGAACTGATTTCACCCGCTGGAGGTAGTTGAAAGTTTAGTAAATGCATGCCTAATTCAATATAATATTTAAAAATATAGCTGTTGGTCCCTAGGCGTCGACACTTAGCTTCATGTGTCGACACATCAAATCTGCATTTTTCAGATTTTGTCCACTGTCTCCATGTGTCGACACTTCAAATTCATGTGTCAACACATTACCCAGAAAAATTCTTCCAAGCCTTTCTTGATCAAATATAATTTTAAAAACACTTTAAGATCTTCAAGGAGTCTTCTATTTAGGGTATGATGATACTTCAAAGTCTTTAATCCATTGTAATTATTCAAAATGTCTTCAATTTAACTTGGATTGAATTCAATTTAGTTTCTTCTAAATCTTCTCTTGGATTCTTCAAAGAGTCTTTGCACACATGATGAATTCTTCATTTGAATCACCTTCAATCTCTTCAAATTCAAGTCAACTTTATTGAATTTTTACACACTTAATGAAATATTCTTTTGAGCATCTTCAATACACATAAACTTTTTAAAATTTTCACAGCCCTGATGAAGTCTTCTTTTGAATTCTTTATAGAGACTTTGCAATCATGGTGAATTATCTTTTTGAACACTTTCAATCTCTTCGAATTCAAGTCAACTTCATTGAGTTTTTGCACACTTAATGAAATCTTCTTTTGAGCACTTTCAATCTCTTCGAATGCAAATTATTTGTTTGAAGTTTGAATTGGTGCAATTGCTCTATTTTAGTGCATGGCTCAAACTTAGAATTGTTGTGCATCCATTTTGATATGTATTAGACTTTAACTCAAGCTTTAAGTCTAAATTATAATCGTTATTAATCTATAGGCTAATTAAATGCATTAGTAAACTAACACAAGGTTTAGTTTTCATCAAAATCAAGGTGTAGAGTCAACAGACCTAACAATAAGTTTGAAACACAAATTACCATAAACAAAAACCTAAAAAGTTATAACTTATAACCAAGTACAATTTGACTCCACTAATATTATTGTTGGCTTGTATTTTCTCGAATTCTCAACTCATTATTCTTCAGTGCTTCATCACCACATGTTGACTCCAAAATCCGTAATCACTATGATGGAATACCCCAAGGTGAACTTGAACTCTTTGAAGAATTGCTAGATTGCTCTTGGAGTGGTCTGAATGAACTCTAGAAGCTTAGAGGTACTTAATCCTATTTCGATGTTTGTTTGAGGAATAAGAGGTGGAGGATTGAATATGATATTAGGGCTTACAAAACTCATGTTTGGCAAATAAAAATAGTGCCAAATTATATTTCTAGAAGGAGATGTAATCTCTCAAAATAGGAAAATCCTATTTTTGTACTTCTCTTACTATTATAATAGGTTAATATAATATTATATAAGTATATTACAATATAATATACTATTAATATCAATTTTATAATAAATAATATGATAATATGATATGACTTAACTCATCCTAACCAAACATGGTATGAGTAATCATCTATCATATTATGATATTATTTATTACTCATTATTACTTTTCTTATTTTATAGTATTACTTATCTCTCATTTTCTTATCCCCCAAACAAACGAAGTCCTGTAAATCGAGAAATTATTTAGTAAGTCTGAAACACCACGTCAGCATGATGAAGTGGTGTGCCCAACCAATTACAAATAAATACATCATGTATTTTTTGTCAATTCAACTACATGGGTAATAAATATGAACATGTTAGGAAAATTATTATTTTTATTATTCTAAAGATTAGGCCAATCAACTTAAAAATTAGGTTAATCAACCTAAAATAAGAATATATGTTTATTTGTAATTGATTTGACACACCACATTATTATACTGACGTAATATTTTGAACCCGCTGAATAATTTTTCTTGCAAATCACATATACATATACATATACATATATATATATATATATATATATATATAATATTCTCAAATTCGAAAACTACTAGGAAACTGCACCTGTTCCTTGAGAGCGAGTCGAGCAACGCAGTTCACTCTAGCAAGAATCAAGCGGAAGCTTCTAAAAATCTTGAATAAACTCAGTGCACAGTTCACTCGAGCGTGACTCAAGCGTAGCTTACTATAATTCTTCACCCTACTTTGAACCACCTTTGTTCGATCGAGCAAGACTTGAGCGAATCATCTAGAGCGAGGCTTAATGAAAATCATCTTCAACCTTCAACACATACTTTCGCTCAAGATAGACTCAAGCGACAACTGATGAGCAAGAGTTACAGGAACAAGTCTTCAGAGATATTTTTTTCACAACTTTTTCAACCAATAAAAAATAATACAGAACATTACAACTCAAGGTGTGTTTGTCCACAAAATAAGCCCACGCTAAATTAGCAACATTCTTAAGAGATGCCGCTATTCGTTATTAGAAAATTTTGTGATGTTAAACATTCTTTGAGCCATAATTAGTGTGAACCTCACATATCTTTTGGTATGGGTTCATGTGTTTTGAATTAACCTTTATGAGGAGATTGATTTTATGTAGTCATTTACTCGAATTCATGAAGTGAACGGGAATTTAGCTTCAAATGTGTCCAACATGACTATAATAATAATTTGTCCCATATTAATTCTTATGAAGTCTTTGATGGATTTATACAGTCATTCCTTGCACTTGGGCTTGACCCCCAAGGAAATCCCCAATTTTGTGGAAGCCGCACCTATCCAGACTTAGGTCCTTTTGTAAATTCTACAAGTGGCTTTTTTTAATTTATGTTTATGAAATTCTATCACAGTAACATTTACACACAGATTGGATAATAATTTGATCCTACAAGAAGCATACTCGCAAGTTCTTGAATTCAACACCTGAAGCGTTTGGATTCAACTAGGTTGGGTGGTTAGTTGCGTTCTTATATTTAGTTCTTTACCGTTCATAATTGGCTGGACTAGCAAGGTCTCGTGATTTTCCTAGCAAGGGTTTTCCATGCAAAAAACGTATGCCTTGCATGTTTGCTTATGATTTATTATTTGATATGCTGTTGGACGGTCATGCAAGTGATTTAAATTGAGAATTGGTTTATACAAATCCATATCCAAGAACGTTTTACTTATCTTGAAAAGAGAACTCATTGTAGGCGATAGAATGGAGAAAGCCCACAGCATATAATCATAAATGTGTATGTGTTTTGTGTTATATATACAAGTTGGATTTATAGATCAAAAGACCATTTTAAAGAACAAACGAAGCGTAGATAGGGTGAAAAACGAATAAAGAAGGCTGCATCAATTAGAGAGACACATATAGGTTAGAGCTATAAAAAAAAATTTAATTCGAGCTAAGTTAAAAAATTATACAAGTTTCACTTGGAAAGTTAAAAGAGGTTCGTGAATGAAACTTAAGTGAGCAACCAAATCAGTCTTCATACATGTTTGAGTAACTTGTACTTATACACGGCATTACAGTCCTCATTGCTTATCAATCCACTCTCAAGAAATTATTTGAGCTTCAATCTTGACTCCACTTCACAAGCAATGAAAAGGGAGTTCCGAACTGAGATAAATATGAGTCGATGGAATTCAAATAGCTTGGTCCGTCACACAGTCATAGATACAAAAACAGGCAAGGCGAAATGTGAACAATCTTATAATAGAATTTAATCAATAAAAAATCTTAAAGCATAGGACGAGAAAATAGAAATACATCCAAATTATGGGGGTGCAAATGCAGATATCTATATACATATATAGAAAATATAAAATGCTATACAAAACTAATTTCTCAATTCATTTTTTCACTTATAAAACAAAACAAAAGTGAATGGGTCTCTCAAACATTTATTAAAGAGTGTTTGGACCACCAACTTAAAAGTCATAAACTATAAGCTATAAGATATAAGTTATTTTCAAAAGTCATTTTTTTAAGTGGCTTTTTATAAAAATGTGTGAGGGCTAGTGGCTTTTTTAGGTGGAGATTTGATAAACAGTTTTTTTTAAGTGGCTTATTTGAGGGTGAGCCCAAACAACATTTCAAAATTAAGTTATAAGCTATAAGCTAGTAAAAGAAGCCATATCTAAACAACTCTTAATGTGGGTTCTACTACATTATGTCTTGTACTTAAAAAAATAAAGAATAGATTACACTTCATACCCTTATACTTTACACTGAATCCCACTTTAAGACCTATACTTTTAATTGTAACAATTAAGTCATTGTGCTTTTAATTTGCTACAAAACCCACCCATACATGAGCTTCTGTTTGTGCAATTGATAACTAAAAACCATGTGCACCTTACCTGGCCGTAGGGGAGGATTCAAAATTTTTGTTGAGTGGGAGTAAAATTTACACAACATCATATACGATTTTTTTAATTGACAATGTATTTCCTTTAATAAATAAAGACTATATCAAGAGTATATGAATACATGGTTCAAAATTTGTATAAAAGTTGTACATAAAAACTATATAAAAAATTAAATTTAGATTTGGTTGGCTAAGATTCAAAATTTCGAGAAGAAATTTTGGAATTTAGATAATCAAGAGTCTATGAATACACGGTTAATTGGAATTGTGTTATTTATTTGGTCAAATAATGAAGGTTAATAAGATACATATATTTTTTTACTACAAGTTCAGTGATATTCGGTGGAGGCAAATATATTTATTAGTAAATTTAGAGGGAAGCAAATGTAAGTAGTGTTTGTAAATTCAGTGGGGGCAAAACATATATTTATAACCTAAGATCAAATAAATACACATAAAAAAATTTAAAAGTGGTGAAAATAGCCAATTCAATAGGGGAAGCCCCCACTAGACCCTTGTTGAGTCTGCCCTTGCCTGACCCTTTTTTAGGGCAAAAATATATTTTTCCACAATTTTGGCTCCCAAATGCCCTTAGCCATCGTCCATTACTCACATAAGACGATTCATGGGTTTTTTGTCACCTTATTTTTATTTTATACATAGAATGACTTAATTTCTAGAGGATTTGAAAAAAATTAGTGAGAGATGAGGGCTTTTGGACACTAAAATGGTGTGAAAATACGTTTTCGCTTGAAAAAGAGTCACATGATACATATAAAATTTTTGGCCATTAATTGCATAAACGAATACTTACTCGGGGACAGTTAATAAATTAACAATTAAATTCTATATTTTTGTAAAAAACGTGAACTCTATGTCCATTTTAAGATTTTAGATATGTTTATTTTATCGAAGTAGTATAAAATTTAAAAAATTACCAATATAGTATTGTGTCACAGTTGGGAGCTCTCAGTGGAGAAATTTACCCCTAACAATTGTGCTTAACGATGCTAGTGTTTATATCACACGAGGTTCATCAATATAGTCGAGAGAGCTTAGTTAAGTTCGGTGAAGAAATTTGGCCCCCAAATCTCCTCATGTATGATGTATGTATATGATATTGTTCAGAGACAAACGTGTGTCACTTCTACTGACTGACTATCACTTATATTTATTTTTTTAAGGAAAAACCAATGGCTTAATTAAAAGAAAATGGAAAATATGTTATTGTACCTTCTCCATTGTTTATGTTGTGTTCTTGCTTACTTTTTTTTATTTTATTTTTATTTATGTACTTTTGACATAAAATTTCTACAATATTTTAAAATCTCTTAATTTTTACAGTCATGACTATAAATTTCACTCTTCAAAACGGTGTTATAAAGAGCTTGTAAAAGAGTATTTGATTATCAAATATCTTATTGAAATTAAAAGGGCAAAATTAATGAAAATTAAGAAGTATATAAAACTACTAAATCGGTGGTTTTATATATTTTAATACCATGTTGGTAAAATCAGTATATTTTGATATTTTCTTAGTAAAATTCCTTATATTAAACTTTAAATTCAATTGCAATTCAGTAAAATTGTGACCCTAGTGTCAAACTTCTATCATAAACAAATTTTAGGAAATCAGTAACTCAATAATAGAATGCAAATCGCAGTTACCTAACATAGTAAATGCACTATTTAACTCTAATTAAACCCAAATCAGTAGCCATCAAATACACAAAAATAAAAAAAATTAATGGAACAAATCCAAATGCTCAATATTTAAAGGAGATAGACAATAAGTGTGAAATACGATGATAGATTTGCAATCGACGAAAACTTAAAAAAAAATAAAAATGTCACTTATTAAGTTGGGGAACAAAAAAAATCTCGTATTGACAATACAATATCAGAGAACGGCATACACATGTATATATACACATGAACTAGGATTATTGAAAAGTTAAAGGACAATAGCTAAATAGCCGAATTTGGGTAATGTTATTTTAATATGATAAATGAAATGTTAAATGGATAAAAGTATTTTAATTTAACATGTATTATTTTGAATTTAGAATTTTAAAAGTATTTCATGCCTATGTTAAACTTTCTAGTTTTATAAATCTTCATAACATTTTTTTTGTCAAGTTTTAATTTGTGGAGCCTCATCTCTCGTTATGAATTCTCTCAAAACCTCAAATCAAATCCAAACTTTATTGTTACCCTACTCAAAATACTCAAATCTTCTGTCTCAGTATTAATAATTATTCTTCTGCTCTTAAGTTTTGATTTTGTTCGTTTATTTATTTAGGCATATTTCATCAATATAGTTGACACATGTCAATATCAAGTTTCCAATAAATTTCAATACTTTAATAACTAGTGTTTCTAAAAAATTTTTTTGTTGATTATGCGTGAGTATTCAGACCAGCTTAAGCACACTTCGATTAATCTTCTCCTCAGTCTAATCAAAAGTAAACCATCTATACCAATTCTTTGCAACCCAACCCTTTCTTTATTGAGCTACCTCTAGCGTTTCTAAAATTTTGTTAAGGGAAATATTACAATGACTTGTACCCTTTATGGTCGTTTTTAACATGGCTCCTTAGTGATATGTTAAACATATTCTAATTTTATCTTCATTAGAATTTCAAGAGGGTAGTTATGTCTATCACACACCATACCATAAATAACGAAAAACCCCAAAAAATTTATGAAGTTTCAGAGTGGGGTCCGCCCTCCACCATTGTCCAGAATCCTCTCTCCTTCAACTACTCCTTCCACCGTGGGAATTAGTCAGAGTAATGAATTTAAAAACATGAAAAGGCGCATCTGGAATAAAATTACTCAAATTTAATTTAAAATATAATTTCATTTTAGGTTATTTTTATATTAAAATAATCATTTCTCGTTGACCGTGTCCGGGGTCAAGGAAGACCATTTATGTGTCGTCAATCCAAAAAGTATTTAAAATTGCAGCCGGAAAATGCACGGAAATGCTGTATGCTGTGCGCGCAACATCTGTGAATCCTGATTCCTCACTCCTTTTGCGGACTCCTCCCAACTAACTTTCCACCAACTATTTTTTATAGTATTTTTCCATACAAATTTCAGTCGTTGAATTAAACTGTAGAAAAATTTAAGCATTGAATGAAAATTTTTGAAGAAAAATGGAGAAAGCATGTGTGTCTCAAATACTACAAATGTGATGGTACTATACCGAGAAAGGTAACTAAGATCACTCCAAGTTCACTTCAAGTGGCAACTTTTTTCATCTCGATTCTGATGGTCGCTGGGTTTGCAAAACAGTCAAATTTTTTTTTTAACTTAGCTCTAGGACTAAGATATTAGTTTTCACTGGAACTAACTTGCTACATGAACTGATCTTAATTACCTTCAAGATACCCATACTGTAAACACTATAAATGTACGGTAGAATTTCCCCTTCTTCAATACCATGATAAGTATAGAAAGCTGAAGCAAAAAATGACCCGGAGGGACCCGAGACATGGCCCAAAAAAGAGAAAAAGATGATACAAAAAAATATGAAGGGAGAAATTATTAAGAACCAAATAAGTATTTGTGAATCATTTTAATGGATACTTTCATGAAATTAAAAGGGTAGCACGCATTATGTGCGTGTTACACTACACTTAATTATTTTTCTGCTTGGTAATGATTATTTGGTTGTGTAATTGGTTAAGTGATGGGAATGTGGTACACCCAATTATTTTTTTGGGTTACCTAATTGTGTAACCATATAGAAGGTAGAAACGTGCGTTATGTAGTAAATTTTTAAACATTTTAAAACAGTTTAAAAATGTAAAATAGCGTCACAGATCTTGACCAAAGCTCCACTGTTAACTTTTTATAATAGTATAGATATAGTAAAAACTTAATTAGAACTTACAGAAAATTCGAATTTAAAATTAAAGATTTTAAGTTTCTATATGTGTTTCCCACAGTTTGTTACTAGTTTCTCTTAATTTCTTGTAACTACTCGTTAGTATACCAAGGGTGTCCAAAAAATTTACTCAAAATTTCAAAGAGTTTCGTACTGAAGAAAAAGAGAACTCTAATTAAGCTACTTGGATTTATCAAGTGCAGATTGGAGAGTTGATTAATTATTAAACTAATTAACAATTTAGTGCATAAATAAACAGAAACAATCAATAACATATATATAGACACATGATTTTTACGTAAAAACCTTCATTGGGAAAAAATACGAATCACAAAACTCAACAAAGTACTATAAAACAAACAGTTATAAGAACTACTCACAAACCCAAACAAGTCGACACAGTCTAAATATAAAGCTCTTGTCGAACCCACGTACACCTGATACTTGATATCAGCTAGTATTCAAATAGGATAAACTGTACCACACATGATGAGTTGATTTGAACAGAATGAGTTTATCATCCCAAAACTCTACCAAGCCGATCAACTAGGTCAATCAATGAACCTCTGAGAGTTACTTCTGAATAAACCCACATTATGTAGCATTGTATATTTCTCAGAGGTGTATGTTCTACTAAAACAGCCCCTTGCATTCCTATTTATAGTATAGACATTTCCATAAGGTGCAAGTTCAATACAACACAAGTAGGCGTTCAAGATAGAGTAGGAAACGCAAGCCTATTTCGAACGCATTCCGGTTTGTCGCAACTTCGATTCTAATTTTCTGATTCTTCAAATTTCTAAACCTCTGATTGTGTTTTGCACTATTGAGTTGATAATAACCAATAAAACATTATACCCAAAGTGCTTTTACTCACGAAGTACGCTAACACTAAAATTTCTAAGATGTACTATATCAAAAGCGTGTTTCCCTAATCCAAGTGAGTTTTTTGGTCAATGCTCACCTTTGGTAGTCTTGCAGGTATTGCAGAGTTTTTCAGCACTCAGTTTTCATATTGACAATTTGCAACCTTTGTGAAAAAATTCTCCGCACAATTGTCTCTCATGAAACTAAACTAAGTGAGATATCTAAAAGTTTAACCACTCGAAGTTAACTTAAATTGGGATGGTTCAATTCTCAAATTGTCCTAGATCACGTTGCACCCTAGAGCTTCCAGAAAACAGAACTCTAGTAGTTCCAGTCTATTATTTACATAAGAAATTGCTGAATTCACAAATTTCATTGACTGTAATATCACGACCAACAATCGATGGAATTGATTACATGTTGAGAAATATATTAAACTGGATATTCTTCTCCATTAGAAAGGTTTAGAATTGCAACCTTATAATAAAACCAACAATCATAAATAAATCACAATATAAATTCATCACTATGGGGTGTCTAATTTAAAGCCTCAACAATTGAAGTACTAGAATAGTTAACTAAATGCCACTGAACTACATGGGTATTGACAATTCACAACCCTTTTTATAATTGTAAATTCATAAATAAATAAAAAGAGACTGTATATAATTAAAAGCAAAGCTATGAATTTAGCAACCTCTATATGTATGATTTTGTTGCGTAAGACCATGCTTATTTTCCCATTGTGTAGTGAATTAAAAGCGAAGATGTATATGCAATAATTAGGGATAGCAATGACGTGGGTTCAGTACAGGTTAAACTAAAGTCTACCCCACCCCTAATAGGAAAATACTACGCCACACCTTGTCCCAAACCCGTGGTGGGTTGGACATTCTCACCCCGCCCTAATCCTATTGAAGTTAATTGTTGTTCGATTTGAAACGGATTTAACCCATATAACTCTAAAAATAAAAATAATACAAAATATATAAACGCTACTGTAATATAAAATTGAGAAAGAAAGAGCTTAAAGTCCAAGAACAAAAAGTAACATTAAAAGCCCAATATTTATTTATATAATAAGGATATTTTGTGTAAATAAATATAATATAAGTACTACCAGTGGATCCGTGCAATGCATGGAGAAAAACGATTTGAAAATTAATCTTAGATTAAAGTTGTATATTAAGTTATCATACATTATAATTTATATATATATGTATGTAATTGTTTGTTAGTAAGTTTTCTTTAAGAATTAATATATTTTAAAGATTTTTTGGAGCTACATGTAAAACAAAACTCAACCTTATAATCCATTTATTCTCATACAGATAAACTTAATATATTAAACAAAATCTTTAACCAAATCCACTGATTAGGGTTTGGAATTTTGGATAGAAATAAGCTAAACTTAAACTTAAAACATTTACCTAAATTGACAATATAAAAGATATAATTTCTATAAGTATGTAGTTGAAAACAATTTTATTATATGAAGTTTTTGTTAAAATTTAATTGTTAATTGAGTAATTAAAAAGTGCTTAGTAATTTTAGAAAAATTGAAATTAAAATATATAGTTAAACAATTAACTAATAAATGAGAAAAAAGAGTATGAGGTGAAGATTGCAAAGAGGGCACTTGATTAAAAAATTTCATCTAATTTCATATTATTTTGCTACAGCTTAGTATATATTTGATAATAGATTAATGCTTTGTCCAAATACATTAACTTCTAACTATGCTAGGATTAACACAAGTATTTATTGTAAGTGGGATTTTCCGGGAAGGTTGGGCCGAACTCTCATGCCCCGAATGGATAAGCCCAAACTCTTTTTGCAAGAAAAGAAGGTTAGAATGGGTTGATCCTTGGTGGGCCGATCACACTTCGATAATTAAATTAGCAAGTTTTATCGAGATAAAAACGAATGAGATTTGTGAATACTTGGGGTTAACTGTCCATACCTGGCTCTCGATATCTTGGGTATTTATAGAGTCATCGATGGAGTGTGTTTTGCCTTGGCCTATTAGCAGACTCTCATGGCCTGCTAGGTAGGCATCATCATTGACGTCGCCTGACTACTTACAGGGCCTGGTGCATCGTCACGAGGGATTCCGACTGACCGGACGTGCACGTCGACGTCGCGTGGGCAGCTGCTCCCGCATTTAATGCAAGTCAACTCTGCATTTAATGTTCGAAAACCGCTAGCGGTTCGGGCTTGCCTCCCGCGATTTGGGCCATAGCGGAAAGGAGGTCGGCAGTCAAGGCCGGCCCGTCCTCTAACTCTAATCTGGGCCGCCAAGCAGCCCCAACTTTAATTTGTGTAGATTGGGTCTCACCCATTGAGTTGGGCCAGGAAATATTCCCCCACAATTGGCCCCCAGCCTTTGTGTCGTTTTGGATTTTGAAATGGCCAAGGGCTGTAACGGTTACTGGGCCACATGAATGGCGGGGATTTTAAAGATTAATTGTTAGGGTGTCATTGAATCGACGACAGATGTGATGTTTTGGCAAAGCGTCATAATTACTGCCGTTTTCCCGAGCATAAACGGACGGCACTGATGCGTATAAAAGAGCAATGCCCTGTTCAGTTGAAGAACACTTGGTTTTTTCTTGCCTTTTGAATAGCATGTGCGTCGGCTATTTCAACACCCACCACTGTAAGTGTCTTTCGAGCCCGCAACTCTCTTGCTCTTCACTGTATTTTCTGTGTTTTGACGGTTGCCCCCTGATGGTATCTCGTCTTCGTAAAATGCTAAATGGTTCGTCGGCCCTTGCCGCGTTTAGGGCCAGGTTTGACATTCCGGATGAGATCGGCTTAGAGCTGGTCGATCCTGAGGACTACCGTATGGGTGAGACCAAAAAGGGGGTACCGTTCCTAGTCATTGCTATCGTAGAAGGGGGACTCAGGTTTCCCCTCAATCTTCTACTCCACCAGTTCATAGTAAAAAATAAGGTATCGCCCTCCCAGTTATCATCGAATGTCTATAGGATCTTTTTTGGCATGCTTAAGATAAATCGACACCTAGGTGTGAACCTGGGCCTCGCCGAACTGGACTACTGCTACTCGCTTTGTACGGTCGGAGGTAGTTACAAAGTCTACCTCTGGGTCGTAGAGAAGTCTTTAGAGTTAGCGAAGTGTCTGCCTTCCTCCGGGAAGGGCGTCGACGACGTTAGGGTTTGGGTAACCGGTCCCTGGGAGTTCGGTGACATTCCTGAGAAGGATAAACCGGCGATTCGATGTTCTAGAGAGCCTGTTGAAATAGGTTTGATGCCGACCTCTCGCACTGTGTGTCCTTTAAATTTTGATGTGCATCAAATCTGATTCTCGCATTTTTGCAGAAAAGAAGTGGAAGCGATCAAAAGCACGTGACTGGTTGGTTAATTTTGATGACCTCAACAAGGCTCTAAACTACGTCGGCGAGGGCAGATTTAGACACGTCGTTCGGGCTGCGCACATTTTGCTCTCCTACTCGCTGCGATATTCGACCTTCACTGCCGAAACTGGTGTTCCCCAGAGTATCCTCGCGAGATTGGCGAAGGAAGGTGCCGAGGGAGATTTCGAGGAGATTCCAACCGGCATTGCAATCGAAAGGGTCCGTGGCCCTACCGGGGTGACAGTGACAGTTGCAGTTGCTCCTCCGTCGGAGCCCGCTGACAAAGGACAACACGAAGAGCGATCAAAGTCCCATAGCTCGGCATCAAGTTCATCGCCATTCACGGTTCCGGACTGCCGAATTAAAGTTCTTGCCAGAACACAAGATTCCACCCTTATCCCCAAACGAGGAGGGTAGTATGAGTCTGAGGGAGAGAATGTTCGCCGCTGCCGGCAAGTCGCTGAAGCCGGCCGCCACCACTTCCACCGACCCTCCGCCTGTCGAGCTGGTGATAACTCCCGTGGAGGAAGCCCCTCCCGTTCAGCAAAGGCCGGAGACTCGTCAACAGAAGAAAAGGGGGCCCGAGATAGCCGCACAGCCCTCAGCGCCCAAAAAGCAAAAAGGAAAAGGCATAGTGGACGAGGTTGGTGAGACTGTGACCATCACGCCGGACATTTTAGGTCGTCCTATGACGACGGCAGATTCGATGATTGACCAGACCGAGGTAGTCTTCGGCGTCATCAAGAGTGTCCTTTAGAAAAAAAATGTGGCCAAGCTGGGTGACGCAAGCGACTCAGCTGTCTTTATGGGTGCCTTCCATGACTCACTGCTGGTAAGTCAGCATTGACTTTTAACTGATTAAAGATTCTTTTGGACACTCGTTTTTGTCATGACCTTCTCTTTTTGGTGTAGGGTTGTCTGAACTCCTTGGAGGCGATGATGCGTTTCCAGAAGCTTGCCGAGGTTCATCAGGAACTCATCGAGGAGCACGGCTGTCTAAAAGAGGAGTGGATCGATGCCAATAAGGATCGGATCACTTTCAAGAAACAGGCTGAACAGGCATCTGCCGAGCTCCTGCTGATGAAGGCGAACTTTGAAAAGAGGGATAAGGAAGTGACCGACCTCCAAAAGAAATTTGATGTGCAATCCGTGGACCTATACAAGGCTAAAGCTAAGGTCCAAACATTCCAAACCGAAGTGGCCAAGCTGAAGGTCGACGAGGAGGTGCTTTTGAAGAAAGGCGAAGACAGAGCGGCCAATGAACTAGCCGTTGAGATGGTGGATTTAAGTCATACCATATTTCAGCAAGGCTGGAGTGGCGCTCTCCATGTCCTCGGCACTAACAACTTTGCTGACATTTGGCGTTTATGCCCAGACTATTTCGATACCACTAAGAATGGTGTCGTGGATCTGAAGAAGGTGATTGCCAATGTCGAGCATAAAAGACAAATTGCTCTGGAGATTGCTGCTAAAAAAGATAAGCAAAAAAGGAAAAAGCGACTGCCGAGCAATCGAAGTCTGCCGAACATTCCGTAGATTGCATGAAGGAGCCATCTGTTTTTCCAGGGGACAAGTCGGCATAATCTTTTGTAGCCTTTCCTTTTTTCTAGAACATGTTTTGTAATTATCGCCATTTGCAATGAAAGTTTGGTTTCGTCTCGTTATTCATCGCTTGATTTATTTTTTTGGATTTTAAGTTTGTATGACTTCCCTTTTTGGCCAAATTGTCTAACTTGGCCAGCACCAAACTTTAACTTTGTTCTTCGTGGATTTCTTGGGCCAAACTGTCCAACTTGGACGGGACCAAGTTTTTACACTTGGTTTTTTGTGGCTTTCTTTGGCCGACCTGTCTAACTTGGACATGACCAAGTTTTTACACTTGGTTTTTATTGTGGCCTTCTTTGGCCGACCTGTCCAACTTGGACAGGACCAAGTTTTTACACTTGGTTTTTGTTGTGGCCTTCTTTGGTCGACCTGTCCAACTTGGACAGGACCAAGCTTTTACACTTGATTTTTTGTGGCTTTCTTTGGCCGACCTGTCCAACTTGGACAGGACCAAGTTTTTATACTTGGTTTTTGTGGATTCGCAGAATGCTCTGAGCAGATTTGTTTTGAACAACTTCATTTTTCATTGATCTCATAAAAGTTCCATACATTTGTTACATCATACGAGACTCCTTGCTACTGGTAGAATTTCTTCAAATTGCTTGCATTTCAAGGCCGAGGCAGCTGTCTTCCTTCTTCAACAGTCTCCAATCGGTATGTGCCAACATCGACCTGGGTCGTCACTCTGTAAGGGCCCTCCCAGTTTGGGCCGAGCTTGCCATCTGCCGCGCTCTTAGTTGCCCCCAGCACTTTTTGTAAGACTAGGTCTTTTGGAGCAAAGTTTCTCGGGCGAACCCGTTTGTTGTAGGAGCTTCTTAACTGTCGCTGATACTCCGTAAGTCTGATTAAGGCAGCTTCCCTTCTTTCTTCAACTAGATCCAGGTCCTTCGCCAGCGTCTGGTCGTTGAGGCCCGTGTTGAAGGCTGCCATTCTGATAGTTGGTAGTCCGACCTCCAAAGGAATGACTGCTTCCACCCCGTATGCTAGAGAGAATGGGGTTTGGCCGGTGGACCTCCTTGGGGTCGTTTTATAAGACCACAGAACACTGGGCAGCTCCTCCGTCCACTTCCCTTTGGCCTTTTCCAGTGGTTTCTTGACTCCGTTAAGTATGGTTTTGTTTGAAATCTCGGCCTGCCCGTTGCATTGGGGATAGGCTGGCGTTGAGTAATAGTTTTTGATCCCCAGTCCTTCGCAAAACGATCTGAACATGTTACTATCGAACTGGGTGTCGTTATCTGAAACAATGGCACGGGGTACACCGAATCTCATGACTATGCTCTTCTATACGAACCGTTTGGCGTCGACTTCCCTGATAGTTGACAAAGGTTCTGCCTCTACCCATTTGGTAAAGTAGTCAGTCACCACGATGAGGAACCTTTTGTTGCCCGGTGCTTGGGGCAAAGGCCCGACTATGTCCAGTCCCCACTGAGCGAAAGGCCATGGACTGGTGATGGTTGCGAGATCTTCGGCTGGCTGGTGGATGATGGGGGAATACCTTTGACACTTGTCGCATTTTAGGACGTAATGGGTTGCATCTTTCTGCATGTAAGCCCACCAATATCCCTGTGAGATGGCTCGGTGTGCTACCGATCTTCTACCGACATGGCTTCCACATATCCCCTCGTGAATTTCAAACAAAACGCTCTGTACTTGGTCCGGATGGACGCAGTGTAAGTATGGACCCGTAAAGGAACGTCTGTAAAGCTTCTTACTTGGTGACAACCAATATCTGAGAGATGCATGTTTGATTCGCCGAGCTTCAGTCTTGTCTTCTGGTAGCTCATCTTTGTCAAGGTAGGAGATAATTGAGTCCATCCAGGGTGGTCCCAGCCGTTCTGCAGTTAGGGCTTCCTCTTCCTCCTGAAAGATGCTGGGCCTGGCGAGGGTTTCCACATTTATCGTCCTTTTTGACCCAGCCTTCAAAGCTGTGGCCAAGGTTGCCAAAGCATCCGCATGTAAGTTGTTATCCCGGCTGATCTGTCGAAGCTTGTAGCTTTTGAATTGACCGAGCAGTTCCTTGGCTTTAGCTAGGTACTGTGTCATTCTGTCGTTCTTTACTGCGTACTCTCCCGTAATTTGGTTGACAACGAGCAGATAGTCCGAATAAATGACGATCTCAAGAATTCGAAGTTCGATGGCTCGGCGTATTCCAGTGAGCAAGGCCTCGTATTCAGACTCATTGTTGGAGGCAGTGAACTCGAGCTTGATGGCTTGTTCAATGGTTAGACCGTCCGGTGTAATGAGTACTATGCCCGATCCTACCCTCCGGCCATTGGAAGCTCCATCAACATAGAGTTACCAATGAACAGTTGTTTTCCAAAGATCCAGGGGGAGTTCGTTGTATGGTGGGGTAGTTGCTGGGGTTTGTTCTATCTTTGCCGGTAACTCAACAGAGAATTCAGCAACAAAATCTGCAAGAACCTACCCTTTTACGGCTGATCTGGGTTGAAACTTGATATCAAACTCTCTTAACTCCACGACCTATTTTGCCAATCTTCCAGAGAAATCGGCCCTTCTTAGAAGATTTTTGAGCTGGTGGTTCGTGAGGACATTGATGGTGTGAGCTCTGAAGTAATGCACCAACTTGCGGGATGCTACTACCAGTGCTAGCGCCAACTTCTCAAGGGGTAGGTACCTGTTTTTTGCTCCGAGAAGGGTTTTGCTGACATAGTAAACTGGGAATTGTTGTCAGTCTTCTTGCCTGAGTAGCACGGCGCTGACTGCATGGTCCGATACTGCCAGGTAGAGGAAGAGTTCCTCGTGCTGGAGCGGGGTGGAGAGCAAGAGTGGTTGGGTCAAGTATTTCTTTAGATCGGTAAGGGCAGAGTCACATTTCGGGGTCCATTTGAACCGTTCTTATTTTTTGAGAAGCTGGAAGAATGGTCGACATTTGTCTAATGAACGGCTGATGAACCTGTTGAGTGCTGCGGCCATTCCTGTCAGTTTCTGCACCTCTTTGGCATTTTTCGGGGCTTGAATGCTTTGGATCACGCTGATCTGTCGCGGGTCTACTTCAATGCCCTGGTGCGTAACCAAGAATCCTAGAAATTTACCCGAGCTGACACCGAAGACACATTTTGAAGCATTTAGCCTCATTTTGTACTCCTTCAGGATGCAGAGTACCGCTTTTAGATCTGCCAGATGAAAGTTGCCCAGTTTACTTTTTATCAGCATGTCATCGATGTAGACCTCGACAGTTCTGCCGAGCTGCGTCTTGAACATCTTGGTGACCAATCGCTGATACGTGGCTCCGGTGTTCTTCAGACCAAAGGGCATAACCTTGTAGCAATAGATACCCCTTGGAGTGATGAAGGCTGTCTTCTCTTGGTCGTCGGGATGGAGGGGAATCTAGTGGTATCCTTGGTAAGCATCCAAGAAACTCATCCGCCCGAAGCCAGCGGTTGCATCCACGAGCTGGTCGATTTTGGGGAGGGGGAATGGATCTTTGGGGCATGCTTTATTGAGATCAGTGAAGTCCACACAGACCCTCCATTTGCCATCCTTCTGTTTGACGACCACTGTATTTGATAACCAACTTGAATAGTTGATCTCCCAAATTGCCCCAGCTTCCAAAAGCTTCTCTGTTTCTTCCAGAACAGCGTCTGCATGTTGGGTCGCCGCCCTTCTCCCTTTCCAGACAACATACCGGCACTTTGGGTCAACATTTAGCCGATGACATGCAACATCGGCGCCGATCCCCGGCATGTCATAAGGGGTCCAGGCGAACACCTCCAGGAAATTCATCAATAACTCGATCAGGGATTGTTCCTCTCGTTTGGACAAGAAAGTGCCAATGACGAAGTACTTATCTCCCTGCCGATCAATGTATATCTTCTTCAGGTCCTCCATAGCTTTATTCTCAAGGGTTATCCCCACATCGTCGATGGTTGGAGTGTCCTCGTGTAGCTCCATCATTTGCACATTCTCAGCCTTTGTCTTTTTGTCTTGGTTGCGCATGCTGTTAGGAAGCATTGCTTGGCAGCCACTTGATCTCCTCTTATTTCCCCCACTCCACCAGGGGTTAGAAATCGGATTAATTGGTGGTAGGACGAAAGAATGGCCCTCATAGGGTGTAACCAGGTTTGTCCCATGATGGCATTGTAGGGGGAGGGCACGTTAAATACAAGGAACTCAGTTTGCAATGTGATTCCACCGGCAGTTACCGGAGCCGTCACCTTCCCCATGGGCCAAACTGGGTCTGAGCTAAATCCGAGCAACTGGTTAAGTGACGGCTGGAGGTCGGACTCCTTGAGTTCCAATTTCTTGAACAGACTGTAGTACATAACTTCGGATGAACTCCCTTGGTCAATGAGCAATCTTTTGACATCACAGTCTGCCACTCTTAATGTTACCACCAACGCGTCGTTATAAGGAACTTGTACTCCCGCGAGATCTTCATCAGTGAAGGTAATGGGCGTATGGCAGTTGCCGATCTTGGCTTTCTTACCGGGTGGTTGTATCTGCATCACTTCCCTTAAGTGTGCAGCCTTCTGTATCTCGGCCTGGTATCTATATGGGTCGACGGTTCATGAATCAGCCGAACCGTGCAACACATTGATCACCCAGACCGGCCTTACCTCTGTCTCCTTCTGGGTCGTGTCCTCCACCCGCGGTTGCTCGGCCTCCTTTTTCGTCTTTTCCCGGTCAATAAACTGGTCGAGATGGCCAGTCTTGGCCAAATCTTCCAAATGGGTTTTGAGATGCCGACATTGCTCCGTCTTATGCCCCTTCTCACGGTGGTATGAACAGAACCTCTTCTGGTCTCGGGTTGCTGGGTCTCCTCCTAATTTTGGTGGCCACTTAAAAAATGGCTTGTCGCGAATCTGGGGCAATATCTTATAGATGGGGTTCTTAAAGACTGTATAGACTCCCTCAGTTACCCTTTTCCCCCGGTTGCTATCTTCTGATTTGGGTTTCTTGGCATCCTTCTTATTTGTCTTCTCGGTAGCCACGCCGACCTTGGCCGATGTTGGCTGGGGTGTGTCTTCATCCAATTGCGCATAACGTTCGATTCTCAGCATCAGTTCTTGTATTGTGAGAGCTGTTTTCTTCATCAAGGACTGTCGTAAGCGATACTCTCTGGGAAGGCCAATCTTGAACTGGGTTACAGCCAATTGCTCGCTGCACTCGTCAATCTCGTTATAAGTCTCCCAGTAGTATCGTGTGTAGGCTCGCAATCCTTCCCCCTCCTCCTTCCGTAGGGTCAGCAAGAAATCAACCTCCTTCGACTGCAGGCTATTTGCTATAAAATGAGCAGTAAACAGCTCAGCAAGTTGCCTCCAGCTGGAAATGGACTTAAGTGGCAACTTGTCAAACCATCGTAAGGCCACACTTCCTAGACTGGAGGGAAAGATTCGGCACATTAGCATCTAGTCACCACACCATACCACCATTAACTGTTTGTAATGCCGAACGTGGTTGATCGGATCAGTCTTCCTGTCATACAGAGTGAACTTTGGTGGTGTGAATTTTCGAGGAATTGGGTGGGACTCGATCTCTTCTGTGAATGGTAAGGATGCGATTTGATCTAGGGCCTTTTTCATTAGATCGTGGGTCGTGCGCTCCGTAGTCTGCTGCTTCCTATCCTCCTACTTTTCGTTATAACATTTATCCCAGTCTTCTTTCCGCTGATCTCCTTTAGTAGGATCGTTATTTAGTGGGGTTTCACTCCTTCCCCTCCGCCGATCTGTTCGCCTGTTGTCGCAACACCCGGTACTGGGTGTGTAGCTCCCTCTTACCCGCGGCGCTGGATCATTCCTGCCGCCAGTAATCTGCTCCTTGTCAGGGGACCTTTCTCTCCCATGCCTATTTCTTCCAGAGAATGCCTCTTTTATGATCCGAACTTGGGAGGTGAGGTAGGCAATCTCTTCGCTGCACCGCCGAATTTCCCTCTCCGCCGCATGGAGTGTGTCTTCACTTGGAACTCGCCCACTGGAGGGCGACAGGGTGAGGTCTCGGTGGTGGTTTCTGCGGAGGTTCCTGCCCCTGACATAGTCTGTATTCCTCCGTATTTCATCTGATGCTTCCTGGTGACTTTCAGCAGGCGTCCGTATCTCCGACCTCAGTGTTCTTCTCGGCTGCCGATCTACTGGTGTAGATTGGCAGTGCGCCGAGTTGGTCTGATCTTTGCTGGTGGAGGCTCTGCTACCTCTCCCATCGTGGTACTCTCTTCTGCCTCTTCGGTCGTTCAAACTCATGGTTTTTCTAAGCCTTCCCACAGATGGCGCCAATTGTAAGTGGGATTTTTCGGGAAGGTTAGGCCGAACTCTTAAGCCCCGAATGGATGAGCCCAAACTCTTTCTGCAAGAAAAGAAGGTTAGAATGGGTCGATCCTTGGTGGGCCGATCACACTCCGATGATTAAATTAGCAAGTTTTATTGAGATAAAAACGAATAAGTTGTGAATACTTGGGGTTAACTGTCCATACTTGGCTCTCGATATCTTGGGTATTTAAAGAGTCATCGATGGAGTGTGTTTTGTCTTGGCCTATCAGCAGGCTCTCAAGGCCTGCTGGGTAGGTATCATCATTGACGCCGCCTGACTACTTACAGGGCCTGGTGCACCGTCGCAGGGAATTCCGGTTGACCGGACGTGCACGTCGACGTCGCACGGGCAGCCGCTCCTGCATTTAATGCCAGTCAACTCTGCATTTAATATTCGAAAACTGCTAGCGGTTCGGGCTTGCCTCCCACGGTTTAGGCCATGGCGGAAAGAAGGTCGGCAGTCAAGGCCGACCCGTCCTTTAACTCTAATCTGGGCCGCCAAGCAGCCTCAACTTTAATTTGTGTAGATTGGGTCTCACCCATTGGGTTGGGCTGGGGAATATTCCCCCACATTTATCTTTTCATATTTTTTGCTTTAATAAATGGGTAGCTAACTTTGTTCGTTAGTAGTTTTATATATGTAAGAAACCTAAAAATTTTAGGAAGAGATAGAAAGGAAAACAAAATATAAGGTTTTGAGAGGAAAAGTTTGTATTTAACATGGAAAGTTAGTGAATATAAGAGAGTATTTAAGAATTCATAGGTAAATAGGGAACTAAATGGATGATAATAAGTGAAAAGGTTTTTTTTTGGTTAGATAGGGAATTATAGTCACTTGATTAACTTTAATTTTTGTTGAACTTAATCTAAATGTTCTTTAACATGATAGGTTTGACAATCTTATTTTATGTTATATATATATGTATATAAGTATCTTATAATACTAATAGGGTGGGTTGAATAATTATACAAATTCAATAATTATCTAATCAATTGTCCGTGTAATATGATATTTTAAAAGTATCAGAGTATTTAAAGCGCTATGTAAGAGAGAGACAAAATATACAGGTGAGCATAACTTATATATATATATGATTTAGTAATTTCATAAGATAATCTTGACAGGTCCAAGTGGAATGACTTGAACTCTATCCCGTCTCAAACATACATTCGGTTATGTTTTCTTTTTAATATCTCGTCTCTAATCAGTTTATTCATATCATAAACTCTTTCTATTAAAAAAAAAAATGATAAAACTTCATTCTAATTTTTCGAGCTCAATTGTCATCCCTAAGAGTAATGCATTGCATGGTATTAATATAACTGGCCCACAGTGCGGCAGTGTCTCAAGTCTTAACTCATGCGGTAGTTATGTGCCGCTTTCCACCGGCTGTCATGAAATCCGCCATATTTTCTGCCGTGGCCGTCCGGCATTAATGACCGAGTTTGTGATGGTCAATTTTACTACTTGCCAAACACCCTTTTTTTTTTTTTTCCTTAATATAGCTTTTACCTTTTTTTTTTGGGTATCTTCTTGGAAAACATTATATAAAAACAGAAGCTATGCATTCTGTCTACAATTTGGACTTCTACAGGAGGGAAGGCAAAAGAGATGTTCGGATCACTTTTTAAAAAGATTTAAAAAAAAAAAAAAAAGAAGAACATTTTGACTTAACTGGAGGAGCATTTAATTTGATTTATCGTATTGTGTAAAAAGTTTCGGAAATGCATAGGAACTTTTTCTCTTTCGCAATGATGCCCACTATGATTTGCAGAAGATATGTTTTACACAGAAATGTCAATGTCAAGATCATGACATCTGTAACTATTATGTTGCTAACGTGAACATCATTGTAGTACAGCTCCTTTTGAACAATTTCACATGCCCTTGTTCTAATCAAAACCCAAAGTATGTTTCATTAGGTTGGCCAAGCCGGGGCCTAAGCGTTCCGCGGCAATAATAAGGGTTGGCCCAGCATACGACTGGTACTAATGCTAAACATTAAATTTGAAGTTTGATTTCTTCACTTTCTTTTATAGCCCGCATTATTTATGTGATGCATGAGTCAACCAGATAGTTATACTAATGTGGACTACAGATGTGTTTATTAAGAATGAATAAATTCATCAATTGATTTGTAACTCTTAGATGTGCCTCTTACTCTTGGGTGTCCATATAATCACCAAGACATCCAAGGTAAGGTGATTCAAATAGAAAAACAACAATAACAATATTCTTCTTTTTCTCTCTTTTTTTTGTGTAATACTACGAGCGTTGAAGATGGCTCGTGTGTTTTGAATAGTTTGGTGCTTTCGTTCTACATAATAGTATTCATTGTGAGTATTTAACAAGTATGAAGATACACTTGCATTTAAAACATTCTTTAATTACTTGTGCCTCGTATTCTGGTTGATCAAAATAAGGTGCACTTTTGAGTTTATACTTCCGCATTGATTTTATGAATTCTTACCATTTGTATGGCTGATGACCCTACACGGTTTCTATGTAATAATCAATCATAAGTCTCGACACTATATAACATTAAAAAATAAAAATACAAATTGATCAACACGGACCAGAGAGAATGTGGCCCCCCATGCTTTCGCCCATAACCAGCCGGTGTCGCTTGCTCGCAAAGTCATGCCGTGAAGGAAGGTCATGAAGTGCTTCTGATCTGTGTGTTACAGACCATTCTGATCCCTAAAGCTGTACCCACGTTGGCATTGGTCAATATTCGACGATGGCTAATGCCTGCCAACCTAAGAGAGAAGTATTAGACAATTGCTAACATATACCTTAAAAGCATACGTCAAGGAGTATTTATTTCTTTGATTTTTGTCTCCCTTCACGTATTACAATATACTGTTTTCATAAGAGTACTAACTATCAAAACAGAATTATGTCAATTAATTGAAATGACAAATTTAGCCTTCTACAACTATTAGGCTTACACACTTTTAATTTATTAATCAATAGGTGGACCCAAATATTTAATCTCCCAATGGTTAAAAACGTAGAAGACTAGCTGTTGAGCAAAATTTATCAAATTTATCTTACCTAGGCATTTTGTATACAATTATTTAGTGTGTGAATCAATCAATTGGAAAACTATTAGAGATGATGAGATAAAAATATAGAATATTTAATATAACTACTATACGATATATTGTGTTGATGTTTTATTTATTGTGTTGAACAGGCAAAAAAACAAAAAAGAAAAAGAAAAAAAGAAAGTAAGTTGGTTAAATTTTTAAACAATGAAAAAATAGTCTTTATTTTCTTCACTCTTGTTATGACATTGCAACAATCAAAGTACTACCCTTTATGGTTAATATTTTATTTTTTGATGTTACAATCACAAGTAACTGTATATAGCACAAAGCAAAAATACTATCTCGATGTTTTATTGATTTTGATTTCAATGTTAATTTTGATTTTATCTTATCTATCAGGGATTAAAAAAATAAAAATAAAAAAAGCCTCAATCTTATTATTGTTTGGTTGGATGTCACGTGAATAATTAAAAAATTATTGTCTATATATACATCCTATACTTAACTTTTGAACTACTTTTTGAAAAAAGTCACTCTAGTCATTTTGATAAAATAATTAATAACATTTATTAGCTAACTTTAAAAACTGTTTAAAAAGTGTGAAAAATAACATAAACATAAATTTTATTATCTTAAAATAATAATTTTTAACTATCTTAAATTATACCCTTAAAGTATATGTTAGCACAACTCTAAAGCTGATCTGTGTGTTGCAGACCATTATGATCCCTAAAGCTGTACCCACGTTGGCATTGGTCAATATTCGACGATGGCTAATGCCTGCCAACCTAGGAGAGAAGTATTATTACTGTTCAGACAGAATCATGTGTTTCATTCGTACCAAAAAAAAAAAAAAACAGACATTGATTTTCATGCGTTATTATGAAATTTCAAAACCACGTGATTCGTACACTCTTACACGATTTTCCTGCTCTGCTACCGATGTTAGCAATTTTTTTTGTTAATTCAAGATGGAAGAATAAAAGATCGAAAACTACTGTCCACAGTCACGTCATTCAGCAAGAGTATCACATCAGGTATGTTTTACTATAAAGCCTTATTTGATGTGATATTTACCAAATAATAATCTACAGACAACATTTTTCTAAAAGAAATTACATAGCTAAATTGGTAAACAGTGCTTTTCCTTTTATTTTTATTTTTATTGGAATCAGATGACCAGTCTTAAACGAGTGAAGAGTGGAGGGTGATTTAAACCCAATATAAGAGGCATAGATAGAACCGCCATTTATTGTATTTTGGTCTAACGCTAGAAGAGTGAAGAGTGGAGGGTAATCCAAATTTAAGATTAAAGGCATAGAAAGAAGTGTCATTTACTCTATTATGCGACAGAGCCGGTTCTAGATAATTCAAGATTTAAGGTGACAATTTTAAATAAGAATTTTTTTTTGGTTGGTGTAAAAAATTTATATTTTGTTTTTCTTAGTTAATGAGCTAGTGTTTTTTCTTAAATTAATCAGTGTGTTGAGTTTGGGTGTTCGTTTTTTAACCAATTTTTTTTCATTATGACTGTTCTTTTATCAAAAAATATAAAAACTATATATAGGGCTGTAATTGTAACTTATCATGTTATAAAATATTTGAAGCCTTTAAAAATCTTTTGTATAATTTACTTTTTTGGGTTAAATTGATTTTTTTTAAGTTCACAAATGTAGTTAATTTTGGGCCTTCTTTTCATAGGATCTTTTTCTCGTAAGGCCTCAAATATATCATCTAAGTTTTTAAAAAATTTGGGGCCCTAAAAATTTTTTATTTGTACAATTATTTGTTAAACTAGTATTTGGTTTTTGAAGTTTATTAGTGTAGTTGATTGTGAGTCCTCTTTTCTTACATGCCTTTTTATTCTCATCGACATAGGGGGGTTTTTTTTTAAAAGAAAGTTACGAAAATTATACGAGGGCTTTAAAAAATTTAGAGCCTCAAACAACCACGTTACTTGCCTAGGGGTTGAGCTAGGCCGGCTCTGGGCTAATTCCACTCCTCAATTGACAACCGGTGAATGCTATTAAGCAAGTAAATATATAGTAATTAACTGGGTAGGTATATAAAAGGAAAATGATGCATAGTAGCTTTCCACTTCTCATCACTCGTAAGTTTTGTTCTTCAACTGTTGTTTTTTAAGGTTTTGCACATTGGGAGTGGATCTCAATCACCACCAATGTGTTTTTCTGAAAAATGAATTAAATGATGTACGATGTTCTTAAAATTACATCCCCAAACCTGCAAATTAAAGAAATAGAGAAAAAAATAAAAAGAAGAAGAAAAGAAATTCTCCTACAATGTTACCACTTGGTTTGCCAACGATTTAAGAGCTCACATTGATTATGCTTAGTCATTCCATGTCATGTGACTCATGCCCCATAAATTGGAGCTCAACTTTGTGAGCTAATATTCAATAGAGAGATAATACCGGTTATTGCTGCTCAAATTCAAGATTTAGTATATATTCAATGCACGAAAGGTAAAAATCATAATCTAAATTATGGGTACTATATTTTTTTTTTTGGTCTGAGCTGCAAAGAAGCAGAAATGCAAAAGAAAGAGCCATAAATTACACAATCCCACACACAGAAAAATCTTGTTGTAGAACTCTTGCCAACTGCATAAGGATAGAATATGATTAGTTAGAGGTTAGAATTCCTCTCTTTGCAGCAAATGCAATCCAATGAGCCACTCTATTTGCTTCTCGAGAAATGTGGGCAACTGAAGCGTCAGAGAAGGCAGTCAAAGTATTTTGGATGCCCCTGCATAAGTCATGAATTTGCCAAGAAGTGTTAGAATGTAAAGAGTTATTGACTCTTGTAACCACTGAGAGAGCATCCGCTGCAAAAAGTGCTTTAGAAATACCTAGTGATTGCACCAACCAATAGGCTTCTCTCAGGGCTAGAGCTTCATCCAGAAGTAGAGAGTTACAAGCATACTTGAAATGTTTACCTGCCACCATCTTACCTTGATCATTTCTTACCACAAGTTGAGAGTTACAAGCATACTTGGAATGGGTACTACTGACCTATTGGATATTTTCCCACTTTGTTGTGACATTGAATTGCCCAATTGGAGGTTGAGCTCACTAGGGTTGACTTGATACAATTAGATGGTAGAGTTCTTTTTTTCATTAATATTTATTCACTTGATCTACTTAATTTAGAGTGTGTATGCAAATATGTTCTTTCTGCTGGGGCCTTCAAAAATTTTCACGATCTGACTATAGTGCATATCCATAATATTAAAAAAAAAAAATTTAATTAGCAGAGACTAATCTACGTGATTAGAATTATACATTCGAGATGTCTCTGGTTTGATCCTGAAGAGCAATAGGTATGAATTTCGAAATCCTTTTGCTTTGATCTCGAACAGCAAGCAACAGTGACAAGCATGAATCAATTGCTCGAATTCAACCTTCAGATTTCTACAATATCCCTCATATACGCTTTACTCCAGAGAGAGTGGGCTCACAACTGCTAGGATTTCTTTTCATTACAAAAATGTGTATCTCTCAATTATGAGCAAGTGTAACCCTAGCTGCTCTTAGAGTGCGTATATATAGAGGTTACAGTATGAACCATATGATTAGTATATGTAGGATTTCTTATGCAAATAAGGATTTCTAATCTAACCAAGATTAATCTATGTTTACGTAAATTATAATTTATACCAATAATGAATTATAATTGCATTCCCTGTTGTACTAGGAATTATATTTCGAGTTCCATATTATCAAATACTTATTTATCTCTTCATGTTAAGATTACAGGTATCCGTTTATTAAATTAAATTATTGACAATTAAATTTAATAGATTTATTTTATTCCTCGAGACCTTCCACTTAACTTCTTTGATTTTTTGGATTCATAATCCACCTATTGGGTTTGACTTAATTAAAACTTATAAGATTCATCAAGGGGGGATCAACAATCCCTAGACCGGGACGTGGATTCTATCAATAATTAATATTCACCATACACGTAATGTTATTGTCCAACTCACTGAGTTTATTGACTCACAAAAAATCTTATTTTTCTGTAAATCAAAATAATAAACACTACATGCATTTGTCTATTTATCATATGAGGATTAAGAGTATAAGCACTTATAATAATCATAAGTTATTAACTGTTTTTTATAGTCAGTATAAAAACAATTGCCTCAATATGGTTCTGTTCAATACACATAAAATGTACTAGTACAAGGGATTGAAATTATACCGTTCCCCATAGTTAGGACAGACCTATTAAAATCTTGTGTTACAGTCCTACTGATGGTGCGTCTAGTTTCATCTTAGATTGTGAACGATAAGTTTATATTCTATGAGAACCGATGATCTGATCTTTTGTGTGTAAGTCGTACTCTACACACAAAATTATCTACTATATAGAATAAGAGACACATATGCATAATCATTAAATAAAGAACGCAATGTAAATATTGCTCACACAAATTTTTATTAAAATGAAATAACTAATTTATTAATAAATACTAAAACCATTACACAAAACATATCTTTTAGTATAAATTTTCAACACTTTCCTCATTTTAGAAAATCAATGTGCAAGAAAAAAAAAAAAAGAAGGGAAGATAAAAGACACCTAACGATTTATTCTCCCATACATACATATGTTGTTGCTGTTGTTTTTTTTCTTCTTCTTATTATTTTTTCTGGAACTTGGGAGCTTAGAAGGATAACTCACACCCAAAAAAATTTGATTGAGCTTTGGGTTCAACCAACTAGGCTTCAAGTGTCACATACGTAACAAAATTATTAAAGAGTTTAATTTTTTTGCACTGGCAATATAAAATATTTTACATAAATGAGCACTACAATGTAATACGAGTTATGAGTATTTTTTTATGCTGTACTTGAATTTTAAAAAACAAGTGTTACATTTTAGTGTCTCACTTATGTAAAACTTCAAAATTACCAATAATTTTAATTTTTTTGCACTGACAATATAAAATATTTTATATCAATGAGCACTAGAGTGCTACACGAGTTATGAGTATTTTTTTATGCTGTACTTGAATGTTAAAAGACAAGTATTATATTTTAGTGCCTTGTTTACGTAAAAATTCTATATTGTCAATGTACATATCAAAGCTAAACTCATCATTTAAACGATCTAAACTGACTTCATTAATAGATACATTTGCATACTAATTTTATTTATTTTATATCTTATTAAAAGTATAACACACACCCAATTACACGTGGGCCAATTTTTCTCTATGAATTGGTGGGATTTGACGGTAGATCAAGCTCCACACCCGCCAAACAATTGTGAGACTCGTGAGTATGTGAGAAGAGGAGGGGCATGTGGTACTCAAATAAGACTGAATAGTATTTTCCCACATAGATATTGCATTCCTCTGGTTTCCAAGCTCTAGGGGGAATTTTGATCATCCAAGCGTGTACAAGTTCTTCAGATGTATATATTATTAAACACCAAAATAATACAAATTTTTTACTAAAGTCATATACATTATATATGGATGAGATCATTGATGACTAGTACGCAGCGCGGGCAAGGTGCATTGTTTGGTTATGTATTGTCATTATTTTATTTTTGCATTCTAGTTAATATTTTGGGTGACGCTCATTGTAAAGATTAATTATATCTCAAAAAAAAAAAACTAATAGTATTTGACAGTTTTATTCAATTTATTTTGTACAAAAAAATTGACATTGAAAATACTTTGAAAAATGTTCAAAAAGTATTGGAGTAATTACACTTTATTCCCTTGTGGTTTGAACCAAATTAGATGACTTCTTTACGGTTTAAAAGTGAACACATAACCTCTTTATGATTTGGACTTATTTGCAAAATATATGAAAACTATTAGATTTAACGAAAATTCTTTCATGAGGGTATTTTTATCATTTTATAACTTCAAACTAGAACATCAAAAAGATAATTTGGTGAAATAACAAAAAAAACTTCTAGCAAGACAACCTTTTATTTTGGCATAAAATAGCCAAATCGTTTTTTTAATGTTCTAATTTGGAAAGATAAAATGACAAAAATATCCCTATGACAAAATTTTTCTTAAATTTAACAGTTTTCATCTATTTTGTAAATAAGTCCAAATCACAGGGTGGTCATGCCTTCACTTTTAAATCATGGGGGTCATTTAATTTTGCTTCAAACTATAAGGGAGTAAAGTATAATTATCACAAAAGTATTTGAGTAATCAAAAGATTAAACTTCTTCCAATTAAATTGAGTTTTTTCAAAAGATGAATTCGCTAATCTAAACTCTATAAAATGATGGATTCTGAATTTTTTTAAAATAAAGTAAAAATAAAACAAATTTTTGAGTCACAGCACACTCTTTTACAGCAACAAAATTCAATCCCTCAGTAATGCACAATACCAAAATTCAATCCCCCAGTAATGCACAATTTTGACATCAAACTCTAAATATATAAGAGAGGGGCTAGTGTTAGTCGCACATGACCATCAGACAAGGTCTGATGCTTGTCACATCAACTATGACCCATTAACAGATGGTAGGCCATGACTGATGATTGTACTCTAAAAAGCAAAATCAGAGTCTCAAATTATAAGTTATTGACAGAAATTATTTACACATTATTTATCATTTTAATATAAGTTTGGTATTTATTTATGTTTTCCATGTCTTTTATAGATTTATAGTTAAAATCAAACAAAATAGAACACGCATGCAAACGGATTATAATTAATACTAAGAATATATATATATATATATATATATATCTATATATATATATGTGATATTATTGTGTATGTATTATATGCATGTATATGTATAGTATATATGATATTATAAGTATATAATATATATTGTGTGTATGTAGGTAAAAGCAAAGAAAAAAAACCAAAAAAAATAAATGCAAAGGAAATATGTGGCCAATAAGAAAGATATGAATGAATGGAATGCAAGTGGGATGCATTATGGAATGTAAGTATGATGTAATTATGGAATGCATAGTGGAGCATATCAGAATGGTGTCTATAAAAGGCTCCATTCGACAGAGGGAAGAGGAGAGTTGATTGTACTCTAAAAGTGCAATCTACATGTCTTAATTCGCTAATTGTTAGTTTTATAATATGTTTAATTGTGTTAATTTTAATCCTAATTCGTTACTAACTTAGTTCTGTGTTTGTTTTCAAGAATCTTAGCTTAAAAGGGATAAATTCCCGCTGAAACAGATTATGCATTCGAAGGGAGTTCGAACGGTCCTCAAGGGCGTTCGAACAGGATACAGATGCGTTCGAACGGTATGTCGAACGGTCTCATGTCAAGTTTAGGTTTGAAATGCATTCGAAAAATACAGAGAGCAGATTTTTCGTCTGAAAGTGCGTTCGATGCATTGTTCGAACGGTAGTCTGGGCGTTCGGACGATTATGCGAATATGCAGAGTTTTAGAAGCTTATAAAAGCTGGGATTGTTGTTTATTTTAGGGTTCACGTTTTTAACTTTGTTTTAGGAGTAGCAGCAGCAATAGGTACAAAAATTCTTCTAGTTTATAGCAAAATTTTCATAGTTGTTCACAATTCTTGTAATCAAATTTTCAGGTTTGCAATCAATATATTCAGTTTATTTTTATGCAATTTATGTTTACACTATGAAGATGAGTAGCTAAACCTTTTCATATCGGGGTCAAAAGCGAAGATCAATTGAATGTTTTGGATGAATGAAGGAGGTGTGTTATTGGTTTTAAAGTTAAATCTTCTAGTTTTTCTCTCTTCATCTTCTTCGTTCTAGAACTTTTGAAAACCTAGACATTTGATTATGTTCGGTAACATTTATACTTGAATCTATATTCAGTATATGTGCTGCACGAATCGATGGTACTCGTCCTTGATTCAAATAACCTGATTTATTCTAGGAGTTGAAGTTTTGAAGAATACATATTTTTACCATTAAATCTTCTGAATCCGAGACTCGCGACGTAGTTAAAGGATTTGAGTTATCGAATTATCTCCTTCAGAATTCTAAAAGATGCAATTGATTGGAGTGGCTAATCTTAGGACCTTTTTATTAATAGTTAAGACTACATAGCTTTTCAATTAATTACTATTGAGTTTAATCTAGTTTAGATAAATACACTTTCTCAAAACAATCAAAATTTTCTTTTCTTTTTAAAAGCAAGTCGTAGGATTTTTGTGAGCAATTGAGAGAAATGTTTAAGTGTTTGTGGTTCAGTGTAACCTGCTCCCTGTGGATCGATCTCATACTTTCGAGTTATACTACTCTACCGTCCTATACTTGGGATACCTCGAGCATACATTTGGAGGTTGAGTCAAAGTTTTGGCACCGTTGCCGGGGAGCATACTTTCCCACAAGGGACCGCAAGAGGTGTGCTAGAACACGAACCTCAGTCCACACGAAATCCAGCGGACTACTTCACCATTCATCTATCACAGCAAGGAAATCGACGACTAAGGCCATACTGGTAACCTTGTTCCACCCTTTTCGTGTTACTTTTTAGGATTTATTTGTTTTTCTTTTCCTTTTAGGGGTCTAGGCATTCATTTAGATAGGAGGTGAATTTAGAGGCGGTTAGGCTTTGTGCTAATTATTTATTGGTAGTATTGCTTTGCATGCAGAGATTGGAGGCTTGGTTGGGATAAATTACTTGTTTTGTGGGTAACGGAGTTGATATTTCTAAGGAGATTAGAGGATCGGTTGGACTGTATGTGTTTTTTATGTGCATTGCATATGTATGTCCTCATATTTTAGAGATCACACACACCGTCTTGTTCGAATTGACCCTTTGTGAAATCTTTCGTCCGGTTAATTGACTTCATCACCCATTCATCGTAGTCCAGTAGACCTTTCTAGTTTTCCCTTGATTGTTGACTTGGGGCCCATCCCAATAGCAAACCTCAATGATGGCAACAATGACAACCTCGAAAGAGGATGTAACCAAGGAGACGATGCTGCCCAGAACCGTACCATGAAGGATTATATGAATCCCCAAAAGCAAACCCTCACGTCCGCCATAGTACTTCCTGCACACCAGACCACGCTAAATATTAAACCAGGAATGCTACCTTCCTTACCTCAATTTCACGATTTTGATTTAGAGCAACTATACACACATATTAAAGATTTCGAAGATGCATGCTCACTTTTCCAAGATAATTCATGTCCTACGGAAGTTTTACTGTTGAAACTTTTCCCTTTCACTCTAAAGGACAAGGCCAAGATGTGGTTTAATTCATTGAGGCCTATGTCCATACATATCTGAAATACAATGCAAGGGGAGTTATTAAAAAAGCTATTTCTTGAAAACCGCACTGAGGCACTACGGCGTGCCATCTCTTAATTTGCACCGAATAGTGGTGAGACGTTCTTCCAATGTTAGGAGAGGTTCAAGGACCTACTTTCCGCATGTCCACATCATGGTTTCCCTGAATGACACTTCATAAACACATTTTACTCTTCATTGACTCCTCAATTGAAGATGTTTGTTGAATCTATGTGCGCGGGAACTTATCCAGACAAAAAACCCATAGAGGCATATAATTACTTCGATTATTTGGCTAACTTGACTAAGGATAGGGCTAACGCTAACATGGCTAAAGATTGGTCCAACACTGGAGCACAAAATCTCACACATAAGCCTGCCACCACGTCACATGTCAGAGTTAAACACCAATTGGCGGAGGTAGAAGATCTACAAGTTAAGGTCACGGCACTCACTCCTAAATTAGAGGCTTTGGAAACTTCTAAGGCCACCACGGCAGTAGCGGTTGAAACACCTTCATCGTGCTTAGTTTGTGATATATAGGACCACGATACTACGTTATGTCCAGTAATACTAGAGGTACGAGAAGCACTTCATGGCTAAGTAGACGCAATTGGCCAATTTTGAGGGGGATATCAAAATCAAAGGAGCGGGAACAATCCTTACTCCAACACATATAACCTCAGGTGGAGGAATCACCCTAACTTTGGATGGAAACAAGAGGGCACTTCAAACCTTCAGCCCTTCCAACAACCTCCGCCACCATTCCAAACACCACCGCAACCGTTTCAAGGTCAAATAGTCACGTATCCCACGCCACTGGTACCACAACCATATGCACCTCAACCGGCACAATATCAACCCCCACATAGGAGAAATAGTAAGGACCATCAAATGACTAATGATCTTTGATCACTCGTAAACATGGTTATAAATATGGAATAATCGCAAGGCAAAACTAACTCAATAGTCAAAGACATTCACAAGATGTTGATGACTCAACAAACGCAAGGACGATTTCCGACCCAACCTCAACCAAACTCTAAACCTGCAAACTACGTTGACACGACACATGAACAAGTTCAGGTCATCACCCTTAGGAGCGGAAAGCAACTAGACCAAACCAACACTTCTAACAACAATGATCAAGGGAAGAATGATGAGTCTATCGGGTTAGGGCACGAGGAAAAGAGAGAGGTGTTGACTCAAGGTTGATCCTAATGTTGATTTTGATGGTAACTAAACTTTGTGTTATTTTACTAATGCATTTACTTAGTGTGCAGATTATTAAAGTTTTTAATTTAGACTTAAAGTTCAATTTTAAGTCTAATACTTGTCAAAATGAATGCACAATAAGCTCAAGATCAAGCAATGAATTCCAAGAGCTATGTAATGAACCAAACAGAGCATTGGCGCCTATTTCTAATTCAAAAAAAATGATCTGCATTCGAAGAGATTGAAGGTGTTCAAATAAGGCTTTCATCAAGCATGTATAGACTCAATAAAGTTCATCAGAATGATAGAAGACTTCATCAGATTGTGCTAAAGTCAGTTGAAGGTGATTTGATTAAGAAGATATTGAAAATGCTCAAAAGAAGACTTCATCAAATATGCAAAAGGTCAAATTTAAGAAAATGTGATTGGAAGTTGCTTAAGAAGGAGATTCACATTGATTGCCTAATCTCTACATGGAATCCAAGTGAAGAATTCTTCTGAGATATAAAGAATCAATGAAGACAATGTGTATGAATAAATTTCATCAAGTTTACAAAAGTCTCATTGAAGTGATTTTAAAGAAGAAAGCAGAATTGCTAGCAAAGAGAAGAATTCCTGAACAGTCCTCTTGTCTTCACTTTGTGAGCTTTGATAGTATAATCCGCTCTTGTTAGAGAGTTTGTGAGTTACTTGTATATCTTTATACACTTGTAGGTGAGAGTTTGAGAGTTCTCTTGAGAAAGAAAAACTCTTGTAAGTTTGAGTGGAGCTTGGACAAAACCACTTGGTGGCTAAAGAACTTGAATAGAAGTTCTTGTG